>JANDJT010000167.1:3691058-3703104 GCA_024331685.1 Stegophilus panzeri | reverse complement strand
AGGGAGAGAGAGAGAGAGAAGAGAGAGAGGAGAGAGAGAGAGAGAGGGAGAGAGAGGGAGAGAGAGAGAGAGAGAGAGAGGAGAGAGAGAGAGAGAGAGAGAGAGAGAGAGAGGGAGAGAGAGGGAGAGAGGGAGGGGGAGAGAGAGAGAGAGAGAGGGAGAGAGAGAGAGAGAAGAGAGGATGGTGAGGAAATAACTGTTATTTATAGATACCAAAGCATATGTAATAGTGTATGCAAGTAACATAAATGAACAACATGAATGAGAAGTCAACGTTAGAGAACACTAATGAACTTGTTTTGAACAATGTTCCACAACAGTAAATGTAACTATAAACGGATAAAACATATAAAGTGCTGTCCTTACAATAAATAATTGGTAGGGTTGGAAAATGACTGTCACATAAGAGGAACTTGGAGGTAGAAACACCTTATTGTTGATTATTTTCCTATAACAGCACACCATGTCATGTTTTATTCCTTGCACAATATTACACATCTCCTTTGTTTTCCGTTCCTGGTAGATTTAGAGCTACACGTAAATAATGGCAAGCTCTTCTGCTCTCGCATTACACCTTTTCCACGAGTTGCATTTCACTGAGAATGGGGTGAGAATAAGATGAGGAGCTCTCACCTTGAAGCCATAAAGCCTCGTGCTTCACCTTTTTTAGATTGATTGTATTATCGTTCTCAAATATCTGCTCCTGGAACTGAATCGGCCTCGGTTTTACAGACGGCCATAAATTTGGGTATGACTCGGGAACAAGCCATTAAAGTTAGCCACTGAAAAGTCTTGTGTTTCTAACCTTCTGCGGGACAAAAACATAACGAGACACAAAGAGAAGCTTTCGCTTTTAGGAAGCCGACGGAAGCTGATCACGTTCCACTGGAGAGCAAAAATACAAGTCAATCCCGATCCTGACAGTCGTTCTGCTTGATGAATAGAAGAAGAATCACAAAAGCCTGCTCTTTCCCAGTGATTATGGCGAGCGTCTGTGAAAGCAGTGGAAATGTTTACTGCGGGTGAAGGGACGCCGTGCCCTTACGCTCCTTCCTCTGGCTTTAACAGACAGCTCGAGACACAGCCGTCTCGTCTTGTTTCAAGGGTGACATTTGACTGTTTGTTTGCGGGGTTGATTTTTTTCCTAGGCCACACTCCAGGGGTGTATTTTAAATCACTGACAATAGGGTGTAAGGGCACAACCTCCTGTCAATACCCCATCGCTCCTGCCCTAAAGAGATTCATGTGCTTGACAGCCCCAGCGGAGTCACTAATATTCTCATCTCTGGATGACCCTTATGTCTGAACTATGGTACAGCAGGGGGGAAAGCAATAATCCCTCCCAGTCTGGTGGGGCTGAAAGAGAAAAGGACTGGGTGATAGCTGCAAAGACACACTCAAATATATGCAAAGTAGAAAAAGATGGAACAGTAGTCTTCCATGGTTCCCCGCCCCCCTCCATTTTCTCCGTAATTTGGTTACCTACTAACTACCAACCAGCTCTTCTCTATCATACGATAGCTACCAAACTGGGCAGGGTGAAGGCTAACACATGCTTACTCAGAGACATGGAGAAGCCAGCCACACACATTCTTTCAAACTGAAGCTTATGCTACGTCCAAGGGCTCATAGGAAAGTGCTATCCGCCCTCTTCCGCATACATCAGAATCATATAATTCGCTAGTCTTGCTGTGACAGGTATGAAAGACTACGCCTGCCATCCTACCCAGAGAGCACAACCACGACTCCGGGCCACGGATGGCTGTTAGATCAGCAGGATTCGAACTTGTGATCTCCCGACAACAAGGGCGAACGCTTATCTTTGTGGGAGCCTGTGCGACTCACAT
This sequence comes from Stegophilus panzeri, assembly GCA_024331685.1. Lineage (NCBI taxonomy): Eukaryota > Metazoa > Chordata > Actinopteri > Siluriformes > Trichomycteridae > Stegophilus > Stegophilus panzeri. The sequence continues at coordinate 3,701,257 of JANDJT010000167.1, read as the reverse complement.
TTTTTAAAACATGAACCATCGGCACTTGTGTAGCAGATATTCTGTTTCAGCCAATCACATGGATTTATATCAATTATTCAGCTAGAGGCAGCTCATCGAGAAAGCGACCTCGTAAGCTGACGGCACGGCTGACGATGAAAACGGAACGTTTTACAGATGATTAGAGAAAGATGTACGTGTTTCTTTTCTGCTTCAAGCTCAAAACAGATGTAGCTCCTGTAGAGTCCATGCCACTAGTCAAAAGTCTTATCCACAAGCATTAAAGGGCAACTGCTGCCATTCTGTTACGTTCATTGTTTATCCAGACCTTTGTAAGCAAAGGGATTTTATGTAGCCGGGCCTTCGTGAACTCTATCCGAACACCCTTGAAGCCCATGATGTGCTTCTTCTACAACAAGGCAAACCCTTTTCCTGTGTAGCGCCATAATAACGCCGATAAAACATTTTCATACTCGTTTAATATTAAATGTATATAGGTCTCAGCAGTTCCGAATGCTGCATTACTCTCCGAGTTTAATCTAGGTAGCCTGAACCGTTCCGGTTTAAATCATAACATCGGACAGTGCAAGACAAGTCATATAAACGTTCCACATTAAATGAGGTCCCTATAAAATTCATAAGCCCTGAATCACGTCAAAAGTTAGCTCGTAAAACTGTAATCTCGACAATTTGTTCGAAATACGCTTTCAAATAAACACTTTTCTTTAATAAGCATTATCTCACAGAGGGCTGGATGATTTGAGGACAGCACTGGCCGAGCGGGACAGCTAGATTAAGGAGGAGATGAGAATCTGTTATTTTATTTATTTTTCATTTATTTGAAATAAAATGAGGTCTGTATTTTTTTTTTTACAGAAAGCTACGACACAATAAAAGGGTAGCTGTTTCGTTTTTTCGGATGCCGGTTGTGGTCTAGATTATCTGAGCACTGAAGAATAAGAAACTGGATGATAATAATCAGTCATCTGTAGATGCTGTCTGTTCCGTTTTTGTTACTCTTATCAGTAGGAGATGGAAAGGGCGAGGGGAGACAAACTAGAGGACACAAGCAAGATCTGTGACACAAAACATAATTACAGGAGAAACTAAAACATTTTACTGCATTGGATGCGTTTCGAAAATAAAGATCTTGGATACGTTGGGTTTTTTTTGTTTTTTTTTTATATCTGTATGCTGAATCATTCCAATTGATATAAATAATAAAGCACATCAGGTCATGCTGTTATAAGACAATAAACAACGGCATGTTGGTGGGATGCAATCCATTGTGAAGCGGAGTTGATTACTGATTGATTTTCCAATAACAGTACAAATCTAAGTGCGTAGCCAAGTGTTACATTTTTAAGTTGATAAAAAAAAAAAATTTTTAAAAATGGCAGAGCATACAGCATTTTATTCATTTATAGTCACACTGATTCTTGCGGAACATCCATGAAACAAGTTAGTTCCTGTTATAGCATCAGGATGTTATAGCAGATCCAGCCATTTTCCCTTACCAGACTCTCCATCTTGTCATGTTACAGAGAAAGCGCATGTCAGAAAACCTTACAACTGACTTACAGGTTACAAAGCACTGACACTGGAGACTCCTTCCAAAAATGCTACGTATACAAAGTGTCATCATAGCAATTGCACACTTTTTTTTTTTTTGGTATCCATTTATGGGCGCATTTGCTATACAAATCCGAGTGCAAGTTGTTGCTATAAAAAACAGTAACATATTAGAACGAGCGGTATTGATATAAACCTTTGATGTGCATTAAACTACTGACCGGGCTTCTGACCAATCAGAATTGAGAACACAGCTGTGCTAATATATAAATGGTTCTGATTTAAAACAGGTGTTATGGTAAGGAGGGCAGGAGGATTTGAGCACTTCAATTTATTGAATGCATTATGAAAATTTGGGGGGGGGGTTGGGGGGCACACGACACTAATGGAAATTTTTGTTACTGTTGGCTAGCTTATTGTTGGTCAGAAAATGCAATAAACGTGTGCATTCTTCATAAAAGTGAAGACAACAATGACAACTTTTCAGTCATTTGTGTTGTTGTTCTTTTTGTGACTAGCTACCGCGGACTATTTCTGTTTGGGACGTACAAGTCTACAAAATTCATTTGAAATAGAGTGGCAGTTGGCATTTCTTTTGAGAGAGATTAGGATATTTATTCAGCCACGCTGCTTTTGTAAACAGTCTCGTTCCATAACATCCTGAGATGCTATTTCTATGCTGGCAACCACAAGGGAGGACTAAGACTTGTCATGTGCAGCTGTACACAAGATTACAATATGATTGAATATGATTATGCTTTGTGTAGTTAACAGTATGTGATAAAGACTTTAGTAATGGTCCATTGCACAACATATTAAAGCGTAAATCATTTCTCTAAGCAGAAATACTGCACTTGGTGGCTTGTACCAACTACTTAGTCACTGGATGCGTGATGAAAGTCAATGATTTCACAATCGGTAGTACCTGATAAAAGGACGAGTTTACTATCCGGCCCTACTTAAGAGCTAAATGAATGGAGGACTAGATAATAAGACACAATGAGACTAAGACAAAATGAGGCTGTAAATAAAACCCTCTGGCTTCCGCTTGCTAGTGCCCGGGCACATTAGCGCTCCCCATCATTAGCTTCACGAGCTGTAATTTAAAGAAATGTGTGGTCCTCTAGGGGATAGCGAGGAACAAGTCAAAACTTTTTCCCTCCGATTCATCAAATTACAATTGTTTTATTAGGGCACACAATGAATACATACAACTTTATAATGTGATCCAAGAAAAATACAAAAACAAAGGAGGATTATAATTATCTCAGCTTAGTCGTACCATGTTTAAAAAACAAAAACTAATTTACTTTCTGCCAGTATTCAAGCTCAGAAGTGTCATCTACTGTTAAATTTGCTCATTCATAAGGAACTGAATGATACCATTGTAAATATGTGGAACAAAACTTCTTAGTTGTAGTATTTTCTGTCTTTTCTTTCAAGCGTGCATTGACAATTGATTGCCGATGACTTTTTGTTGAGGTCGCAAACACGATGTGCTACATTAGAAACTACTATGACAGTCTTTATTCTGTATTAATGCACTTAACTAGTTAACTAGCTTACATTATGTTAGCTACCACTTTTTAGCCTAGTCCAGGGGTATTTAAAATGGCATACAGAGACACCCGGATACGTGAAGCATAGCCAGGGGGTTCATGAGTTTTTCATTTCGTTACAGTGGAGGAAAGTCCAACCCGCATAAACAAATTATGTTATGTAAAGGCTCCAAGCACCAAGGCCAATTCAGGCGTAATGTGTTCTGTTGGTGGAAAGGTCCGCATTAGAACGTTCTGTGGCATTCAAAATAATATTATGTGAAAAATTTTAATAAAGTTCATGAAATAAATCCATACTGAGGGGGCACGTGGAATTTATTATACAGTTAAAGGGGTCCCTGGATACAAACAGGTTGAGAACCAATGGCCTAGTCAATTGGGTTCTGGGACTGGCCAACACATCGGAGCTTTTACTTGCCTTTTGGGCAAGTTATCATTTATCATTTGTCCACCCATGGTTCACATTCAAAAGCGAAGCATATGCTGGGCTGAGTCCTGTTTAAGGATGTCCTGAGTACATTTATTGTCTGCCGTTAATTTGGATGAACAGCCTCCTTGCGAAACGCAAACTGAGTTTATCTTCAGAACGAAAATCAATAAGTAGGCATGCTTTGCATGTTTTCCCAGTGGTTTGGGGATTAGAGATGACCTTCACAATGTTCTCGAGACAGTCAGTTGAGGTTAGGGCTTTTTATTGAATCTACAGCACATCACAATCGCTTAGGCTGAATTCATTTGGTTATCAATCACAGTAAAGTGTTCCCTCAACAATCATTTGGCTTTTCCTCTCTGTTGGCACTGGCTCCGTTCGAGAGTCTGATGGGAACTGGTGCTGTAGAGATTATAAATGCAGCACAGCTTCGTTTAGCCCCATTAAGCTCCCAGGTTACTCTCGTAGCTACAGTTTTCCTACTCGTCTCGTTTGTGTTATTAAAGGAAATAACATGCCTTATGAGTGAGATGAATTGCTGAAGAATAAGTTATTACTTCACGGTTTTATATATATATTAATCTTTGAAAAAAAGTACTTAAAAGTCTCCATATACAGTATTTAATATTTTCATATATTTTCTCTTATAACAGCAGCAGCCACAAATTGAAAATGTGCAGTTTCTATGAAAAGATAACACCACAAGGCATGTACTGGTAGAGGCCAAGTTCTGCTATAAAGCCTCTTTTTCGCACTCTAATTTTCATTTTTAATAGCATGCGTGACCATATATTTTATACCCTGGTATGCACAGTGTCAACAATATGAGAAACAGAACTCATTATTCCGTGTATTTTGGTGCGGCCTTGAGTACACACTGAACGAACTCTGACGAAAGGTTTCTCCAAGGGGAGAGACTTGGCAAAGAACATTAAATGGAGTAAACATGACCTTCCATTTAGAAGATTAGTCTTATCCCCTAACCCACATCACCTATTGGCCAGAGATCTGGGCAAAACGTACACCAGGCTTAATTCAATAAGCACTGTTTGTGAGACATGCTCTCCATACGAATGAGGGGACGAGGACATCGGCACACACGGCATGGCAAACTTCAAAATAACCTAGAGACGCTCTGAAAGTGAACTGTTTTAGAAATGAAACGTGAGATTTTCACAGAATGATAACGTAAAGTCCAAAAACATCACCGTTTCTCTACTGGCTAATCACATGCATTTACTGTATGTAAATTATTTAACCGAAGGAAGCTCATCGGACTAGCTACAGACATTAAGTCAGCAAGGGACGACATCTCGCAAGGCTTTCATTGATTTTTCTATATTAAATATTGCAAAGTGCACCTTTAAGTTGTCAACGAGAATGTAAGTGAGGCTGAATAAACAACTGCCGGCAAAGAATCACAATAATTCTCACATTTGCACATATTTGCATTTTGGGTTATGATGATATACAACCAAAGTGATCATCACATCTTCAGCATTTAGCACGAGCCAGCAGTGCTGGAATGTAGTACCGCTTTATAGTAAATGTGAAATTCAATAATGGTGCATGCAGCGGGGGAAAAAAAAAAAAAACACAAGCTTATATCAGCATAAATCTACATCTCCTAGCTTAAAGTCGAAACTATATTTAAGCATCAATTTTGACTTGCTTTTATCGAGTTCTACTACTGGAAATTAGGCACGTGCCAGCTTTAAACCTTCATAGGAGCAGTCTTGCAATGATATTGTCTCGGGTAAAACTCAAGAGCTCAAATGCAGCTCAGAAAGACACAAAACGCTCACAAATGGAAAGCGGCATAACTGGGGAAATCAGATCATCTGCGCATGCCACCTAAGGATAATTCAATTTAATTCCAGTGTATTTTTCCCCAAATGCTGTTTTCTTGTGGACGACAGAAGAAGAAAACAATCCGCATATGCGAGGATGGCACCTAAATTACATACAGTGACCCCTATTTAATGTAGCCTGTTAATTATGGAAGCTTTTTGTCCTCTTCGTTGTTTGTGGCCTCTGATTGAATACAGTATGTTCCTGTAATTACCCTGTGTTTTGACCCTCGTTCCATCCACTGTTCCCAAAATTGTGTTTAATTGCTCGGAAAAGAAAGATGTATTCCTTGATTATTTCATGCAACATTTATTAGCCTTGGTTAAAAGCTAAAAAAGAAACACCAGCGATAAGATTACATTATCTCGACAGTCCTCGGGCGGACTTCTATTCTCAGAGCGCTGGATTGCTATTCCATTTCCCATTACTGCATATTATTCTGGAAATGGTAATTTAGTATTTAAAAAACTGACTGCAGTAGGGTTAATCCCTACTCCAGAGTCAAGGATTTATGCAAATAGTTCAAGGGTCCTGAAAAGTCCATCACAACTGATTTATAATTGCAGCGGAAAACATTTATATAATTATGAATACATTTTGAAGTGATCTTTCCAGTAGGGTCATGGCATTTTAGTGGATACTACAGTACAGTAGAAGCGTGTACGATGTAGCGGTCTTTGCTTACGACCAGGCGTACAACCCTGTTGCACCCAAGGTAGTCGTAACTTTGTGGCAAGAGTTTAGCTGTAGCATTTACACATTTTTGACTCCTGGTAACTATGCTTGTCAGCATTTTCATCTAAAGCAGTGGTTAGACCAAATGCTAATAAAACTGGCCGGAAAGACACATTTGAAGTCTTTACTTCTGTCATCTTTATCAAGGTCTTTGACCGGTGAATTCACAAATCTCAGACTTAAGAGCCAATAGAAAACAAAACAAGTAATTTGCATTTCTGAGTCAATAAACAAGTCTTTTTGTAGGTAAATATTCAATTCAACCAATACAAACATGGTAGCATGGAGTCTTCTTGTAAACCGGGGTTTTTGTGGTAAAATTCCATTGTTGTTCCCCCCCCCCCCCTCTCTCTCTCTCTCTCTCTCTCTTTCTTTGCATGCTAGGATTTTAATCTTGTAGCACCTCTGTTGTGGGCTTTTTGTTTTTGAGAGCTGAAGACTAATAAGCCTTACTGAGATAGAGAGAGAGGGGAAGACATTACCAATCAATGAAGATTTCATATTGTTGTTGCTCAAACAAACATAAGACAGCTCATAAATGCAAGCCAACTTCAACCCACACAGCCGGTTAAAGGAGGTTTTATGTAAGAGGTTTAGCTGACTGAAAAGATAAAACCAAGAGCACCTGTCTGCTGCCTTCTCAGCTGCTGCGCCAAAATCCAACGAAGCCTAGATCATATCACACTACTTACTGACAAATCCTCTACTAGCTGCCTCAAATTGTCTCTATCTTTCAGGTTTTGTTCTTTTCTTGTTAAATATTTGTGCATTAATGGAGCAGATTTACACACAGTCAGAAAATTACGCTCGGTGCATGCGTCGGTGACTGTGACTCAATGATAGCGTGGATGATAGTGTGACTGGTAGCGTGTCCTCCTTCGATAAGGCAAGTCCCAGACAGTGTTAGTCAAGCAGTACATTTTAGATGAATCCTCTTCTGGGATCGAGCTTATCTCTCTCTGGCTTTGAGAACCAAGTTCTTATGAAAAGAACATTGGAAAACAGATGCTCGGAATCTGCACCGGTCCTTCTCTTAGTCTGTATCAACCTGTAATCATGGCTTCTTGCTCTTTCTCTCAGGGGAAGGACATGAAGCTCTATGGGAGCCAGTTCAAGATTAAGTGGTGCAAACAAAAACAGCAGGAGTGTTAATGGCACCTGTTGGCCCTCAGCCCAGTACCACCTTTGACTGCCCCCCACCCTCTTCTACTTCTCTTGGAAGGAGAGCTGCCAGTGCTCGAGTGAGGATGCCAAATGTGCAAACTCACTCTATGGGAAGCTCCCCCAAAATGCTGCTTAAACATTCGTTATTGGTGATAGGATTTATCCATTATCTAAGAGACTGGGAGGCATGGGCCTACTCCAAAATGGAGGTTCACGATGAATAAGACAAGGCAGATTTAATCTGGTATGGATTTACCTTAGGGGAGGAGGACACCTGTGTTTATGCAGTATGAATTACATTTTTGATTGTACAGTTTGACATGAAGAACGTTGGGCAGTCAAACTGAAGAATATCTAAGGAAAATCAGTCTCCTCAAAAGTAATAAATGTCGAAAAATGTTGAGTTTTGTACAGATATGTGTGTTATTCCTATTTCCTCGACAGGGGTAACAAATCACTTGCCTGAGTGCCACGGAGAAGCAGATTTCATGTCCGGGCTACTTGTGTTTTTATTTTTATCTGCCCAGCAGACAAGTACACTATATGGACATAAGTTTGTGGACATTTGACCATCCCATATGTGGGCCTTCCCCTAACTGTTGCGCCAAAGATGGAAGCACATAATTGTATAGGATATCTTTGTACCTTGCAGCATTAAGATGACATGCTCACAAGGCAGGGTCATGGTACACCTTGACTGTTTACTGCTGAAATTGACTCACCTTCACCTCTGAACCAGAGGCTTATAATAATAATAATAATAATAATAAAAATTCCTTAGATTTATATAGTGCTTTTCTAGGCACTCAAAGCACTTTACATTGTATGGGGGGGGATCTCTTCAACCACCACCAGTGTGTAGCGTCCACCTGGATGATGTGACGGCAGCCATAATGTGCCAGATCTTCCACCACGTAATGGTGGAAAGGAGAGGAGAGTGATGTAGCCAATTCAGGGATAGATAAGGGCCAATGGGGGAATTTCTCCAGGACACCAGGGTTATACCCCTACTCTTTTACAAGACGTGTCCTGAGATTTTTAATGACCACAGAGAGTCAGGACCTCAGTTTAACGTCTCATCTGAAAGACAGTATACTGTCCCCATCACTATACTGAGGCATTAGGCCCCACAAAGTCCACAGGGTGAGCACCCCCTGCTGGCCTCACTAATACCACTTCCAGCAGCAGCCTCAGCTTTCCCCAGGAGGTCACCCATCCAGGCTCAACCCTGCTTAGCTTCAGTAGGAAACCAGGCGAGAACTACAGCGAGATATGGCTCTGGCATCTCCTCCTGTTGATGGTATAACTCTGCAATATGCTGGTTGGCTCTCATTCCGAGCAGTCACATAACATGTAATATTTCTTCTCCACAAATACCTCATATATATTCACTTAGTGGCTGTTTCTGCATTCATAGGAGCTCTTGCTGCTCCCTGCCCGCGACTGCATTATGTGTGATAACTCAGTCCTGGAGCACTTAAGTGATGCTCAATACCAGTGTGCTGCTTAAAGAGGTGGTGAAATATTTCACTCATTCCACCGCAGACACTTCTTATCACAAGCGCAGTTAAGTAAAAGTCTGCATGTCCAGAACCTGACTGCGAGCAGCATATAAACTCCTGTAAGGACGCTGCAGCTGTAGGGAGGATGTTAGGACTATCCAATCCTTACCACACAACAGAATGGAGACAGATAGGGTGCTGAAGATGTGTCTCTAGACTGCATCCTGATTGTATCCTTATCAAGAGTCCTATTTTAAATCTCACAGCTTGATGTATTTGGTGGGTCAGGGAAAGCGTGAAACCTTGAGACAACAAGTGTGTTTACATGTTTACAAGTCTGCTTATCAGATTTTAGACAGTACGAGGCATACTACAAGCACAGGGATTTGGAGGTGAGAGCCGGGGAAGTAGCCTGCCGGAGTTTACTGAAAAAGAAAAGTAGATCAAGATTTATAATGTAAGGTGTAATTTCCCCTCATCATTAACATGATATCTGAATAATGTTCAATGGAACTGTCATAAAGGTATTTTATTCATATGGAAAGATTGTTTGATGGTAGATAAATGATTAAGGAACAAATGGATGTCATCACCACTCCTTCTGCTGTCTGATATCCACATGAAATGTGCCCCCCTCCCAAATTAAATTGTACAGGCGAGAAAAACGATCGTGATTTTTAGTTTATATATTTCCACATCCGACCGAAATTGATTTCTGGATAAGCCACTGCCAGCGCAACACACAAGGAGTTTCCGAATTGTTTTTAGATGCGAGTGTGATTTACATCAAGCGCAGCACACAGATGAAATTCCAACCAATGTTTCAGACCATGGTCAAGCCAGCCAAGGTAGAAACCAGAGTGGACTGTATACACAGTTTATGGTAACTATCCTTTGGATATAAAATTTATTATTTATTTTTTTATAACAAAAAGTTCCGCTATTTGTGATGGGTCAGGTTGTGTGTTCAAATCCCAGCACCGCCAAACTGCTACGGTTGGGTCCTTGAATAAGACCCAGTTCCATCCTGCAGCAGCCAATTGAGAAAATATACTGTATTATGTGTTCATTTATACCATGCAAGATATTACAGTACTTTACTGTAAATATTACCGTGCAGTACTAAATTACTGTCGAATTTAAAGCTTTTTTCTTTTCTTGTTTTTTATTTTATTTGATTTTTTAACAGTGTAAATTTGGGGTCGTGACACTTACTGCACCACTTTGTACCCAGCCCCATTATTGATTATTGCCCTATAACATCATGCCCCCAAGTGTTTTATTCCTTACGTAACTCTTTACAAGCTACTTGATTTAAAATCTGCCGACACTTTAGTTCACCCCTGGAAAAACTGTAATTAAACCAACAGCTGGGTAGTAGTGCTGTGCTTATCCAAACCCCCAACT
>JANDJT010000167.1:3679386-3690958 GCA_024331685.1 Stegophilus panzeri | reverse complement strand
GCCCACCCCACACCCCCCATTGTTGAATCCCAGATGTTGTTCACTAGAATTTAATTAGACTTGATACGATCAGAAATGTTATAAATAAATAATATTAATAAAAACCTTTATAAATAAAAGTTTTACCCTCTGTAAACAGCATATGAAGTGAAATTAGGAGGTTTTCGGGATTTATTTAAGCTTCGACGGCTAAACGTCAACACACGGTGGATTACTGTGACAAAATTAAGGATTTCGCCTCCTTGTGGTTTTCTTCCAAGACTTTTCCAAGGCTTTAATTGTTAAGTTTAAACTTTCAACATAATTTTAATTACATGAGTTAATTACGTAATGTAGTTTTTTTTTTTTTTTTGCTTCCCACTGTTTATTACAGTGGAAGCAGAGAAATTTGGCCTCCACACATTTAAAACTAAATTTAAAAGAATTGCATGATTATCATTATGATGCCCAAAGGCCCTGTGATGTTCTGCAGCACTAATTATTCTCCATATAGTGAGAATACCACAATATTTGGCCACATCAAGAAAATGATAAGATTTCTGTTTGCTTGGAAAAGCAGGCATTACTAATGTGCAAAAAATTTCCTCGCAGCATGTGTGGTTTTTTTTTTGCACTTTGTGCTGTGTACAGGAAGCAGAAGACACACAGCCCTCATGATCCTGATCCACAGTTTATGCAACAGCGATGAAACAGGTGAGTAATAACGGTATACTTAACGACAAATTAATGCTGTTTTTTAAAAAACTTTATTTCTACTTAAAACATAGCAGACGGTTGCTCCGCTTACAAAAGATACCATTTAGTAGAATCTGAAGAGAGGAAAATACATCCTCAGTACAAAATAAAAGGAAATTCTGAAAATGATATTTAATTTCATGTGCAAGACTTAAAAAAAATAATAATAAAAAAAAATACAATTAATTTTTTTTTAAATCTAATGTCTTTTGCGCTCTTGTCTTAGGTTTGCAATTAACCAAGAGTTTAGTAATACTGTTTATCATGCCCAATATTAATGCTATTAATGAGGGAGCTTAATATAACCAGAGTGCAGTCTATGGTAGCAATGAAGTTGGAAAGCCTGCCAAGATGACCGCAGTTACTCATCCAAGGTTAGGCTACGAATCAATTGATGGTCAAAAAAAAAAAAATGTTTTGTGATATTTTATTGATTCCACATACGGGCAGACCCACAAAAAGCCTTCTTGATAGGAAAAATGCCTTGGTAGAGAGGAAAACTTATAAATATATTAAGGAAGCAGTTGAGTGCAAGACAAACGCTCCTAATTTTGTTACACCATGACCTCACTGGGAGGCCCTGTGTCCAACACAGGTAGTACTGGAGGATATTAGACCACCAACTGACGTTTCCAATGGAAGACTCCATTAAATTTCATAGACATACATATACTTTGTAAATTCTAATATAAACATGATTAGCACTGTCTTATGAGTCAACAGAGCCAAAAAAATCAGGAGATATATCCTATTTAGACCCAATGACTTGAAGACTTCTGGCCCACATTCATTTTAGTTTCTACAAACAGCCATGCCATAGTTGATCATATATCATCATCCACTGCCCTGATATCATGTGTATGTAATTCACAGATATTTGGCCTAATGGCTGATATGCATATCCGCTTACTTACCCATACAATTAACGTATGAGCAGTTAAAATGTCATATTAGCATATATGAATAAATTAAACACTTACCCATTAATCTCGCCTTAAACTACAGGCTTCTTCTTCAGTAAAATATTAAAGCGTATCATTAACAGGAATCTGAGGCTACCCTGGGAACACTTTTAAAAAAAGACCAGGTGGTATCTTCAACTGTTCAGTTTTGGTGAGCCTGTGCCCAACGTAGCCTTAAATTCCTGTTATGACATTAATCAAGCTAAACTAAGCTTAATATCCAACTTCTTATGGAGCAGGTCTATTAGGATAATATTATATTAAAGGACAGTAGCAAGGGAATTTGGAAACTGTGTACCACTGTGGTGGTACAAGACAGTGTTGCCGGTCCCAAGCCCGGATAAAATGTGAGGGTTGCGTCAGGAAGGACATCCGGCGTTTAAAAAAGAAAAGGAAAAAAAAAATAAGGTGCCAAATCAAATATGTGGATCATAAACCGGATTTCCATAAGGGAGATGGGTTATCCGCTGTGGCAACCCCTAACGGGAGCAGCCGAAAGAGGAGGAAGCATGGAAATCTGGACATAAAAATGAAGGCATCTCCATGGAAAAGTAACATAGTTATATCTGCACATGGCAGATATGAAGTCAAGTTTCGTGCAGGTAAATGTCAGCACAATGACAAGAGCGGTAACACCAAAAAGTTAAAGTTCAGTTAATGTAACGAAGAAAGAGAACACCAACTCATTTTATAATGAGCTTCTTTCTGTTTCTTCTGTGGCTTTCTGAATCCCCCCCCCCCCGTGCCATTCTTCTCTTATTGTCTGATTTGAGCTGGTTGGGATTATATATGGTACAAGTGACATCAATGCTACTAAAGTACCAATCAGAATTACTGTAGCCATCTGCTTTAGGCAGCTCTCCTTTAACCCCAACCATAGAGGCTTCTTTCCTGCTTACTCGTGTCCGAGTGTGAGCAAAAGTACATCAAGTTAGAATTTGACCAATTTTAGTGTAGATGGTAATGGTGAGCTGCTGAAAAGCCAAGACTACAGCGTCTGACAATGTTTTTCGTGTTTGTGTACACAATCTCATGATGTTATGAATGGAAAAAGATGGCAAATTTGATCTGACTTGCTGAGCTTCACCAGCAAAACTAATAACCCAAATAACTCGCTAACTACTGCATGATAGTAGTCCGTTAAATGAGAGGACAATGACTAAAGCTCATTTTAATCTATTTTTTTTGTTTTGTTGTTAAACCACACATTATGTTTGCTGCTTCCGCATGTCACACTGCCATTCTCCGTTGATCAGCGTAGCTTTTTAAACTAGGCGAAACGGCGCAATAACACTGCACAGAGACTAAAATCTCACCTTGTTTTTCTGCCTTCTTTGAGAACCGGATTGCTAGAAACGTGTACAAAACACACCAACACACCACACGACGCTCATGACTTGCGACTTGTGCAAAAACAAAAAGCGATGTGGAAGCACCACTTTGTCATTCCTACACACGTTTCTAGCATTATTACAGTGATGGGTTGTTTACGTTAGCAGGGAGACGCTGCTGTCATTCATTATGCAATCTGACACGCCCACACAGTTCTGATGAGGCAGGAACATTTGAAATCCTGTTGACAAGGGCTGTAATTAAGAGACGATCCGCAAAGTAAAGAAGAAAAGAGAGTGAATAAAAATCGATGAAAAAGTAAAGGTTTCAGTTTGACATGGATCAATGGATTCAAAACAAAGCAAAATGCAGCTTGTAATTTTAATCGAGTAGAATGTGTGGCGAACGCCGGCCAGGCGTTTGACAGTTAAATATCGCCTGCTTTATAGTTAAAGTTCTAAAACGTCTATATGTTCTTCAGTGCACTTCAATAAACGCTTAACATGCGTCTGCATAATATATAGTGGGGATTTAATTCAGGCACTCGAGCTTCCACATATCTTTCCGACATGCCTAACACCTAATAAAACACATTCTGCTGAAGTCACTCATCACCATGCCTTCTTTAGCGTTAGCATTCTTTAGCCGTATGCGATTACAGAAATTCTATATGATCAATCAGGATCCACAATGGACCACCAACGTCTTGTCAAAGTCGAAACGAAAACAGTACAGTAAATACCAAGCGACACCGAAACATCACATCTTCTGCTAGCATCCATTGGGCCGAAGATCCTGAATCCATTTTCTGAGATCCTTCACAGGTTCTCAACATGTTCACAGCAAGAAGAAGCAAGAAGGGTGTTTTAGGTATTTGTCTGGGAATCACTAGGAAAGCTTGCACCACTTGTAAATAAATGAGAAATGCAAGAAAATTAAATAACACTTCATCTTATAAACTTTTGATTTGTCAACTGAGAAGATAATACTAATAAATACGGCATGTTAACTAATATTGTACAGCAATACTAAGAAATAATACCTTGCATATAGAAGAAATGCACTTCTGCCCTATATTAATAGTGGGAAATTATTTGCAGCTGACTCACTGGGCCTAGATAGAGCTTTAGTGTGGATATAAACAGAGTGCTGCGGCTATGGCACCGATGAATGGAAAGCCTGCCAAATAAAATGCAGTTACTCCTCCAAGTTAGGCGACTAATCAATTGATGGTAAAGAAACGTTATATTTTTATTGATTCTACATACCGGCAAGTCCATAATAAGACTCCTTTATAGGAAGAATGTCTCAGTAGCTAGGGAAACTCAACTATATTAATGTAAGAGAGCAAAACAAATGTTCCTAATTTATGGCGTGCTAATTTTCATAGATTCGCATATACTATGTAAACACATATAATATAGTGAATACTGTGCCTTATGAACCTTGACAGCGGGGCAGGAAGCAAAGCAATTTGACAGTGCATAGGGCCCTAGGGCATGGTGCTCAATTTTTCTTAGATGGCCACTTAAATTTTAAAAGGTTTAAACGTTCAGAGGACAAACCTAGGAAAGCCAAAGTTCCAGAAGTATGTTTATAAAACCATATTTTACAGGGGACAAGCTAACTTTGTTTAGCTACCAAACCACGCTAGATACTAACGTTAGTTCAGTCGAGGTATCTTGATCTAACGTCAACTAACTAGCTTCGCTGTCTTACGTAATTTAAGTCAGAACATGAACATCTATGTAAGTTAGCTAGGTTGGCAATTTCTTTAGTTGTAAGATTAGTTCTATATTTTGCTATGCTATCTTTGCTATCGCTAGTGCGATAATGCGATCGCATCCACAAGAATTACTCCCTAACAAAAAGTTTATTTATTCTTTGTTGAGGCTTACCTTATCGATGGTTTGCAGCTTGCTTATCCGAGTCGATGGTTGTAACAACCATCCCGAGGCGATGGTACAGAGAACTATCCAATCAACTTTTTGATTTGCTTGACGATGAGCTTCTGCCCCAGACCAATCATACAAACGCATGTCCAAACACTGATTATTCATACCGGTTGCCAGCTTACCTTTCGGTTTGAGATCAAACCACCTTTTTGTTTTGTTGTAAGTGCATAGAACTCTTATCGTTGTTTTAACTTTCATTCTGATATGTTGCCTATATTCCTTTTTACGTTCATTCGGCTTAAGGTGCACCACAAAAAGACTTTGCTATGGTGGGGAAAACCCTCTGTTAATTAGGAAGCTAGCTAGCTTATTTTATTTTTTAATATTAATCATATTCTTCTTATTATTATTATAGCTCTAAGGCAAAGTGATTACTTCTAGAAAGTGGTTGGGTGTTAAGGTTTAAGCTTCATTTAACACACCTCTCAGGGACAAGGCTCAGTCGAACTAGGGAAAATATTGAGTTAAATCTGTCAGAGGACTAATTTCAACAAGAACGGCCCGATACAACTGGACCGGAGATGAGCTTTAGGACCAAACAAAGGATCCATTGAGCAAAATAGTTAGAGAAAGAGCTCGAACATGATCTTCTCACAGACAATCAAGAGTCTTGTCTGGGTTCTCAGAGGACACTTGCAGTTAATTAAAGAAGGGTATGGACACTTACCCACTTCCACTTATAAGCTAAAACTCTGAAATGGCACCATATCACATCTTTAAGAAGGTCAGCCTCGGGGGAGGTTGCGAGGGAATGGATAAGGGCATACAGCTAAATGCGCACGATAAATCCTCCATTAAACCTGTACTTCCTCCAAACAGGCAGCTGAGCTGGTCAAATTCCTAAGCTTGCCCTTGATATTGACATAAATATATAAATTATATGCACCTGTCTCCTTACCTGTGAAATGTAGATAAAAAAAGTAACTTGCAACTCATGCAAGCAGATCCCAAACACGGTGTTACTGTGAGTTTCGTGACGAAAACTGCATCTGCACCTCGCCTGACTGGCGACAAGTCAGTAGAAGTCATTATCACTTCAAAGGAAGCTGTACCGTTGCACTGCATTTGATTTGCAAGACATTACATGGTGTACCATCAGACTGTCTTCCATACAGGAAACCTCACTCTTTATAATCCCCATTTAAGAAATGCTGGATCAGGTGCCACAGGCTAAGTAATATTTATCTCCAGCAAGGCAGACCTGATTTGGTGCAATCAGGGAAGAAATGGGCTCTGTCCTTAGCCATTTCACTGACAAATGCTGGGTTTTATGGCTACGGCCACTGAGAGAGCAGAGAAACCGTAGCGTGTGGCATCACATGCGCCGTATCAATCTGCAAAATGACTCGAGGGGCCCTGAGTAGGCGTCTGCCTACCATGTCTGGGTACATTAATCATCGGATCCAGTCAATCTTTCTGACCTCCTTTTCTCCCGTCCCTGCTGCAGATCAGGACCTGCGGTTCCTGTCATTCCACTCGCGCATCTGCTGTACTTTCGAGGATGAAGAGATCAAGATCTCGGTTGTGTCAGTGAGAAGCAGAGAGCAGACAGCAGTCCTGGAAGGGAATGGCAGCAAGACAGAAAGCACTAGATCAACAGAGCCTTCCAGCGTCTGTCATGTTTGGCTTTGCCCTGGAGCCCAGAGCAATCCATATGCCGATTCCGATTTTATCCAAAGCTGAAGCAGAGATCTCTCTATCCAACCTCGTCTCTGCACTCTGCCCGATCCGGGGATCCACAAGCCATAAATTTCAGTGGCCCAGCATCAGACAATCTGGAGAGTGCATGCAAATTAAATGCAATAATTCTGGAGTGTGACCTTGACTTCTCCCTCTCTGGCGAATTGACCATGTCTACGTGGAGAGTTGAATTAAATCGTCATCAGATTACAATCATGTATTGTCACAGAACACTGTATGGTACATTTGCACTCTGCAATACAAATCACAGACTGAAATCAATAGAATTGTAGAATCTGTTGGAGCCCAAACACAGGGTTTTATGGCCCAAGGCAGTGAGAGAGAGAGAGAGCAGAAAATTGGTTTGGGTCTAAGGGGTATTGGTTAGGGCCCATGGAAAAGCTGTCCTGTAATAAAGCACCACTTCCACCCTAATAGTAACATGTTCATCTGAAGTCTCAGTGTACTAAAGTGGCAAGTCAGGGGAAATGTTTGGAAATATTCTGCGCTGTATATGCCATTCTAGAACAATGTTTCCCCAAGTTCATTCCTCAGGGGCCTGGAGACAATGGACATTTTAAATGTCATGACCCAGAACACACCTGAACAAAGCAAGAACATGTCAATATTCTCAAGCCAGCCCCATCCTCAGGTATACAGATATTTTTGAAAACGTAGTTCTTCTGTCTACAAGAAAATTGTGTTTTGGGTTACTGAATACGAGGCTTTTCGAAAACACACTCCGTGGGAAAACACGTTTTTGAAAACACTGTCGACCTGCGCATATCCACTGCGGTTTTGTGCGTGTTATGCATGTGATAGGACTTCGTTTATCGCGGCTGCTGAGCAGGTAACCAGGTTAAGTTTTGCGCTGTAATTTCTTACAGATAACGTGTGCAATTTAAAGTAGCTTTTTTTTTGCTTTTGCTTTAAATATATACTCACACTTGGAGATGGCAGAATATAATATATACTGCTCCTGAATCCACTGCTACACTGCGAATGGAGGTTTTTAATAAAACCAAAGTGTGACCTTAAGCAGTAGTTCCACATCATCGTCGTTTTTTTTGTTTTAGAACTTTTGGCCATGTTGGTGTTTTTCTACATTTCTCCTTCTCTGCTGCTCAATCTTGGAGATTTTTGTTCAGAAATGTTGTTTTTGTGGATGGGAATTTTTTCCTTTTTTTTTTTTTTTTTTTTTTTTTTAAATATCTACATACAAGTGAACAGGACCTGAGTTTTCTGTGTTGGGAGCCAAGATTTAGTCTTCATGTTATTTTGAAACAGAATGTGTAAGTGGCAGGATATTAGCTGGCGGGTATGATTTTACAGATGCTGACTGCTAAAACTCAACATTTATTGGAATGGTCTTCATTGATTAACTGCAACAGTTGTTATTGCAGACGGTTATTGTTATTGCAGATGGTGCGCCTGACACATTGTTCCTGTCAGTGGTGTAAAATATTTGGTGGGGTTGGGATGGGGTGTTTCGGGGGGGATGTCTGGTCGAGTTCTATATTTTTAGTCAAGTGACAATGTATACGGTAAAGTTCATTGGAAAAATCTTACAACGAGGACTTGTAGTGTAGTATAATGCATATTTGCTTCTATAGTATAACAAGGGACTAAACCTGTAAAAATATGATCCATCCAGTAACAACTGGCACATTCTGTCACTCCAAATCACTCATGTTTTAAATGATCACAATTTGTTCAATAATTACATGCGAGCCATAAGGCACGTCTTGCTCATTCGGCAGCAACTCTTGTCAATCAAAACTATAACAGATTGATGACATCGGTGAAATACGGTTTATAATCACCTTCTTTCTTCTCATGCAAACAGATCACTTCTGAAGTGGATGTGTCATCAGATGTGTTTTGGGAAAGTGAGGAAATGAATGCGGCAGAAAATAGCAAGTGTCCGTGTGAAAAGGCTTGCAGATTGACACACTGCAGCAGTAACGCCATGTGCTTGTTTCTTTAGGGAACAGAATGAAATATCTGCTTATCTGAATTATTACAGGACTGGCTTTAAAGAAGAAAGAGGAGAATAGGAGATTTAATGGTTTTACAAGCATAACAATTGTCAGTTGATCTCTCCACGCAACTACCTCACTGGAACTGAAGCCTCAAGTGGGTAATATCACACCCCCATATTGGAAAATGTTATATTAAAAGACACTTGCACTTTTTCACCTCCATCATCTACACACATATATCATATAACTTTGAGATTATTCGAGTTGGCTTACCTTTCGTACGGGTTGTGCAGAGGAGGCATGGAAGAGAACAAAGAGAAAGAGAGAATCGTTATTTTATATATATATATATATATATATATATATATATATATATATATCTCAACTATTAAGGAATAAACATTTGGGGGCATGCTGTTACTGAAAAATAATCAAAGATGGGCTGGTGTGATGAAGCCGGATAAGAAGTGGCGTTACTCTTACCACCCTGAAGTTGATTATTTTCCAATAACGGCACATTCCTAAGCATTTTATTCCTTTTAATGGTGAACAATTACAACGTTTAATTTATTAATGAATCACATACTTTTTAATCCCTTTATAGTTAAACTTAACTTTGTGGAATTTCCACAAAACAGGTTAGTTCCTGTTGTCACTTACATTATAGCAGCTATAAGCAGGTGTTCCCTCACCTCACTTCCCTCGTTCTTTTTTCACTCTCAAAGTTAATAAGATGAAAAAATGTTGCTGACTAACTAAAAAGCATAAAGAACTCTACACAAAGGCTTTTCCAATAGCAGAAAACCTGCTGAAATGTTACAAAGTGCTGGCACTGGAGACTCCTTCCACAAATATTGAATAAACCTCTCTGTATATATATATATATAAAAAAAATCTCCAAAATCAATAACTATATGCATTTCTTTGATAAATAGCAACATGTTTTGTAATCTGTTTATTATTAGGCTTAGATTATGTGGCGCATCTGCCACACAAGTCCCCGTGAATGAGTTGTTAGAACAAGAACATTAATGTGGTTTGAGGGGTTTATTAGGAGTGTACAGATTAATTCAGACTCCTGGATTTATGTTCCTTGGCTCCTTTTACCACACTCGGCCCAGTTACTCCCACACTCCCAGTTACCCAAGGTGAGATCAAACTGGAAGCCATTTTCTTTAGCACTTCACCAGTCACATAAGCACCAGGGAGTCCTGAATCGACAGGTCAACATGTTCGATGCTTTGAAACTACACCAAACGATTGGCTAAATCCCTGGCGCTTTGTAATCAAGCATACCAAATAAAGTGGTCAACAAATGATGTCAAGGGTTTGGAGTCATAAATTACCACAATTTGTATAGGAACTGCTAGATGTCATCAGTCTAAAAAGGTCAGCGGTACCACAGGAAGTGTCTCCTTTGTGATGGAGTGGCTGGTATAAATTCATGCCTAGCTCTTGATATGAAAAGGTCAAGGTAACTAAGACAAGAACCTGAAAGGTCGCACTTGACCTTAAAACAAGGAATGTTCGAGCACAACACTAAGGATTTGACAAGACCGTGTTCATGACTTAATCTCAGTTTGGGGACGCTAAGGGAATCTGAACCAAATAAGAAACTGGAGAGTAAAGGAGTCTTCGAAGCTTTGCTAAAGATTTCTGCTGTTGTCTTAGCTAAAAGAGTGATGTACGAGTCACTGAATAAAATATGATCGCTATGTGTAATGCTAACTGAGGCAAGGATTACAGCTGGCCTGAAGGCAAGCAGCCAAAATCAAAGTGCTTTTGTCTTTAGTGTTCGCATTACAGTGCAAATGTATTCAAGGTGCAATTGAACACTGGTGCTTGATGAACAGGAATAAATTCTTGTGTGATTATGGATTTGAAGGAAAGGTGATTGTGAAGATTGTTTAAGGAACATCAAGGAAAATCATTAGATACCTTCATGTGGACAATATAAAACCAAGAGAGGAAAAAAAAAAAAAAAAAAAAAAAAAAAAAAGCTATTTTTGTGTTTAGAACCATAGCACAGAGTTACAGTCGAGCCACCTTGGGCAAAACTTTGAAATCTGGCACAATGTGATAAGATGTGTAACGATTGATGGTGAGAAAGCAAGGAGGAACTTTACAGAACAAGGACCACTGATGACATCATCCTGCTTCTGGCACCAGTCACCCCTTCTGAGTGAATGGAAGTGCTCAAGTGGCAGAGCCCCAGCCAGGGACTCTTAATATTCAGCCTGTGAATTCAGTTTAAGCACTCGGCTGCAAGGATGTCAGGCAGTCTGCGATCAATCAAAGCTGAGAGGAAAAAATAAATATGCTCCTGTGGAAAGGAGAAAAAAAAAATGATCTGAGCTCTGATCGTTTTATTTATTTATTTATTTATTTATTTATTTATTTATTTATTTATTTGCACCCAATGGGGAATTGAGTGATTTAAGATTAAGACTTGGTCAATAAGAAGTCATGTCAAAATAAGATGTCTTGTTTAGTATTTTTGTAGATTTTAAAAACATTAACATTTCTAAGAAAGGTCTTATCAGTTCAGTTTGTAATCGGATAATGGCCGTCAAAATGTCCAATATGGAATCTTTAAATGCAAACCCCCCCCCACACACACACACACACTTCACTTGTGATTGAGATATGTGTAAAAGAGAAACATTTCAGTTGCTGAAGTCTGTAGTTTTCAGAACGACGTACACATTCATGTGGAAAAAAAAAAAAAAAAAAAAAAAAAAGTTTTTTGACATATTTGGACAAGCAAACACGATCATCTTTGAAACAGTGGCTATTAATAAAGTTGACGAACAAAACCACAAGGAAAAGAAAATAGCTTTTTCAATAATTTTATTCAACAGAAATATCAATAGATGTGATGTTCTTCTGTGGAAAAAGTAAGTACACCCTTGGCCTCAGAAGCTAG
>JANDJT010000167.1:3652302-3676184 GCA_024331685.1 Stegophilus panzeri | reverse complement strand
TGTCATTTCTTCAGTGTTGTCACATGAAAAGATATAATCAAATATTTACAAAAATGTGAGGGGTGTACTTACTTTTGTGAGATATGCGCTTTGCTCAGCTCAGATATTGACCTTTTAGAATAGCTCTGGACCTTTTTACCAAACAATTTCTTTGGGTAACAGTGAAAATTGTTGTCTGATCACGCCACAGGTATTTCCATACAGCACAGAAACCAATCTGGAGGAATGTGCGGTAGGGGGAAAAAACCTTTGCAATGACAAATGTTCCTGAGAAAATGTTTCAGTCAAGAATCAGCTCATGTTTGCAAACCAGCTTAAATGAGGGAAAGAAAAAAAAAGGAAAAAAAAAAAAAAAAAAAAGACTGTCTATATTTTACCTTTGATGAAACATCTCAGAATTTGCTTCTCTTAATTTTTAAATACAATACTTCACAGTGTCACAGGTCACACCTTGTTTTCCTTTTAAATTCGCTTTTCAAGTTTAATAGGTTCTTACATGATAATACAGTACGGCCTTTGAAGTGCCAAAGCAAGTACCGTGAAGTCTAAATCCACATCCTCATCCCTGAACGGCATCTGCATATTCATCGCCACTTTTTTTTTTTTTTTTTTTCATATTCAATTTCAAGTGTGAGGAGGAAGTGCGGCTGTGATATAACAAATGCGAGACAGTTCAGTCCAACACCAGAAAATGAGAAATACTTTTTTTCCAACAATGCCATGCCACTAAAACAGATACACAGACAGTGTCAAACGAGTTGCCCGTTTCAGGAGGGTAAACGGTCAAAAATAAGTGCCGTTCTTCTTTTACTTGCACACACACACACACACACACACACACACACACACACAAAAAGATACAATCAAAGTAAATAAGCACTCTGTGAAGGAGGTGGAGTTGGAGAGGATTGGTGTGGGAGGTGTATGTGCAAGCCCTACAGTATTTCATGACTTTACAACCAATCCTGGGCTTTAATTACTGCTAGTGTACGAGCCATTGACACCTCCGAGGTGGCTCAGCTTACTCTTGAATTAATGATGCATAGAGTTCCAGTAATAGTAGTGCTGGAGGCTGGATGACACTTCACTCTCTGCAAATCTGGGTATTTAGAAGTATGAATATTTGCAAGTCAACAGCTTGCAGCACACACCACTTTTGTAAATCTATAATAGTTCGTACTTATAAATATTTACAAAGCTGGCTTATCACCATTCCAATCCGAATATGGTACATTTTTTGTTTTTGTGTGTGTGTGTGTGTGTGTGTGTGTGTGTAAGCAAATGCGATGCATCACTGATTCAATTTGCCCCGTTTTAAGCATTTAAGATAAGAACATGATGTTTCTTCTCAAGGAAGAATATAAAATGCGTAACAAACCCAGCACTTAATGAGCTTCAGAAAACAGAAGGTCCCTGACCAAACGGAATATAATTAACACAAAGCGGGAAGACTGGAAATTAGCCATTAGGATCCAACATACTGTAGAAAACCTCAAGTGCAAGATTCCCTCGTGTTGTTTTTGTTTAGTTTTTTGTTTTGTTTTAGGGGGGTTGTTGCATTTTTCTCTAGCCTTCCATTATTTCTTCACCACACTACAAATGTGAGAATTCCCAGACTTCATGTCCTGAGAAAAGAAAAGAACTTAAATTAGCATAGCTTGTTAGCAGCATAACACAGACTGGTAGCAAGCAAATAAACAAGACCATGGGAGTTGCACCAGAAAGACCGGCTTTTCCTCTTATCCGGTGCCTGATTATAATCACCTCTCCACCAAATCCAGAAAAGGTCATTAATCCCGAGAAAGAATGAGGGACAGGAAGTGTTGTATGATGTGCCAGATGTAGATAAAATAATCACTTCTTACCGTTACTGACTCCGCTCTGTGTTGTTAACACGTTTGAACCGTTTTGCTGGCACAGCTTTCAAGTGTTTGCGTTAACAAAGAGACTCTTCACTCATGCTGTGTCAAGAGGCATCAACTTTGATGCTCATTTAGATTCTTGAAATGATTATTATGTAGGGCAAACATTTATTTATTTTCTTCGTCAAGTAAATATATCGCTCGTAATCTCTGAGGGAATCAAGGTTACCGAATTTACAGGTGGATATATTTGAGGAAAAATCTAACTGTAATTCTAGCTACATTGTCAATCCCAGTTATTAGCTAGTTCTTACGTGCTTTCTCACTGACCCGTGTAGCCACCACCACACACGTATTTGGTGTAAACACAACCAAATATGGGCTCAAGCTTTTTCCATAAACTGTTGGAGCTGCTGTGAGGTTTGGTAGCCAGGAACCTTAAACTAAGGTGCTTAGCTGATCAAATTTATCAGATAAGAAAAAAATAAACGAAGAGTTTAATAACAAATCATTAAGATGTTTTACAGAATAACCCTCTTCTCTTTGTTGTGCCTACCTGCTATAGGAGTTTATGGACTATCTTATGTAAACCATAAGACCCAGAAAGATACAACCATATTGAATACCATAATAAAATTTTTCCGGTAACCAGGCATCCATTAGAGACTATCCTGAAAAGGTTTTCTTCTTCTTTCAGTATTATTGCTATTAAGACGTGGCCATCAAAAACACTATCAGGAGAGGATACGGACTATTCAGAATCACCCCCTCCCCAGGAATATGAGTATTCACTTATTTTTCCCTTTTTATATTCGCCATAATTGCATTTAACTAGATAACTAGATTGTTAGGATTATGCTGCATTCTACTAAAGCTAGGAATTACGAGGAAACTACGAATTACTGACCTACATCTAGGAAAAAAACAAAGTAAATGCCCCCTCAACTTGGAAGTGGAAACTTGGAGTTCAGCATACATGGCCACTTATACCATTAACAGTACATATAATATGACTTCACCACTTTATAGTAGTATTTACTCTAAATCAATCAACACAGACTGGTTAAATTTATAACATTGTCCATACAGTTTTGAGAAAGTAAATACCTCAAACTTATGTTCACTAATGTTTCTTTGCCAACAATGTATGAACATATGTATTCATGAATTTTGTAGCTGTAGCTTGAATGTGCGAAGCTCAAAAATGATGTAATTCTGAGTTTAATCTTCCCACTTCCGAGTCGTACGCAGCAGTAAGTTAGCCTGCAGGCTTCTGTGCAACCAAAACATAACTCTGGGCAACACTCAAGGGCAGCTTGTACTTGGAATTTCAAACCTCAGACTAAAAAAAAACAAAAAACAAAAACAAAACAAACAAACAAAGAAAATGCTCCCTCAAATTAGAATTCGTACTCGGACAGCCGGGATGGTTTTGTGGGATTTCCCCAACCATTCTGCAGCTTGAATGCGGCAAGCTAGAAAATTACGTAAATTCCCACTTCCAAGTTGAAGGCAGCATTAAATTACATTAGACTGGAAGTTTCCGGTCAATCAAAACACACTGCCTGATGGGTTACCTAATAAATTTAGGATTTGCCCACCTATGATTATAATTTACAGTACACTGAGGTAGATTTTACCTAACTCTTACATGATGCTAAGGCAACATACATGCAGCAATTTACAGTGGTGCTTGAAAGTTTGTGAACCCTTTAGTCCAAAAGTAGACAACAAGAACCCAATTAAGCAAACGAGACAAAAATATTATACTTGGTCATTTATTTATTGAGGAAAATGATCCAATATTTACATATCTGTGAGTGGCAAAAGTATGTGAACCTCTAGGAATAGCAGTTGATTCAAAGCTGAAATTAGAGTCAGGTGTTTTCAGTCAATGGGATGAAAACCAGATGTGAGTGAGCGCCCTGTTTTATTTAAAGAACAGGGATCTATCAAAGTCTGATCTTCACAACACATGTTTGCAGAAGTGTATCATGGCACGAACAAAGGAGAGTTCAACAGGTTGGAAAAGGTTACAAAACCATCTCTAAAGAGTTTGGACTCCACCAATCCACAGTCAGACAGATTGTTCACAAATGAAAGAAATTCAAGACTGTTGTTCCCCTCACCAGGAGTGGTCTACTGACAAAGATCACTCCAAGAGCAAGACATATAATAGTCCTTCTAAGAAACTAAAGGCCTCTCTCACATTGGGTAATGTTAATGTTCACGAGTCCACCATCAGGAGAACACTGAACAACTATGGTGTGCATGGCAGGATTGCAAGGAGAAAGTTACTGCTCTCTGAAAAGAACATTGCTGCCACTCTGCAGTTTGCTAAAGATCACATGGACAAGCCAGAAGGCAATTAGAAAAATGTTTTGTGGAGGGATGAAACCAAAATAGAACATTTTTAGTTTAAATGAGAAGGCTTATGTTTGGAGAAAGGAAAACACTGCATTCCAGCATAAGAACCTTATCCCATCTGTGAAACATGGTGATGGTAGTGTCATGGTTTGGGCCTGTTTTGCTGCATATGGCCAGGACGACTTGCCGTCATTGACGGAACAATGAATTCTGAATTATACCAGCGAACTCTAAAGGACGATGTCAGGATATCAGTCCATGATCTGAATCTCAAAAGAAAGTGGGTCATGCAGCAAGACAACGACCCTAAACACACATGCCGTTCTACCAAAGAATGGTTAAAGAAGAGTGTTAATGAAGTTAATGTTTTGGAATGTCCAAATGAAAGTCCTGAGATCCCACAGTTGAAGCGGTTCTGTACTGAGGAACGGGCTAAAACTCCTCCAAGCCGATGTGCAGGACTGATCAACACAAGGGGGGGTCACACCAGATACTGAAATCAAAGGTTCACATACTTTGGCCACTCACAGATATGTAATACGGGTCATTTTCATCAATAAATAAAAGACCAAGTATAATATTTGTGTCTCATTTGGTTAATTGGGTTCTCTGTCTACTTTTAGTTTTTCGTGAAAACCTCATGATGTTTTACACCATATTTATGCAGAAAAATGTAGAAAATTCTAAACGGTTCACAAACTTTCAAGCACCACTGTAGCCGTGAGTTTGGTTTACATAGTGGCTATTTACTTTTTCTGTCCTAATATATTTTACCTCAGTCTTCTTGACTGGTCACCCTTGAGACATCCTTTGCTTTATCGCCCTGTCAGTCTCTCCAGGCAAGGGAAGCTTCATCTTTAAGTCTAATCCATAATTTGTTGGGCTGCTTGATGGATGACTGTCCCATGAACTCATCTCTCTGGGTTCACCACTGTTGCTTTACCCTATGGAGCTAATCAAGTGAAACAGCCTGGCGAAGTCATCAAACACCACAGAAAGCAGCTGCTGCTCCGGGTATAGCCCTCCTCTGCATGGTAACCACAGCACCACAGACACGAATGTATCCTATGAGAGAATCTCATCAATCTTGTTCTCATCAAAAGCACCAGGTTAGGTTGCACTCAGAATCCAAAAAGCTGTCAAAAAACATTTAAATATGCCACCTAATAACCTGTCATTGAATTGTAATACCAAAGAGGTAGCAGTTTATTTTAAGGAGAGCGAAAAAATGCTGATTTCCAACTTGCTTTTTGGCCGACTGCCTCTTAACCGAAGCATCCATCAAGTTAAAAACAGTAAGCAAAATACTGCAAACCTTTCCTCTGGAGACTGATGTATACACAAATAATTAAATAAACTGTAACAGACCAGCCGGATGAGGCAAGGAAAGGCATTGATTACGCAAAAGCTCGAATCTAAACCGCAAACACAGCATCTGGACTTTCCCACATTTCAATTGGTTTATTCGACTGAAATAAATTTCGAGGGCAAAAAGTTGAGTTCAGGATTCAAGACCTCCGTTTGCTCCTCTCTGAATTATTTTGTATGTGCAAAGTTTAAAACGAACGAACGGTGTGTAAATAAGAAATTGCCGTCTGCGGGCTTAGAAAAACATCACCCGTGAGCCGAGGAGCCAAAAAAAAGAAAAGAAAAGAAAAGAAAAAAAAAAAAGGCTTCATAAAGCAAGCACAAGTCTTTTTAGTGAGCACCACTTGAGACTACAGCCCTTAACCTAATTACTGAATTGAGCAATCACCTCCTTACGAAAGACGGATGGTGAATGAAAAATGATTTTCTTTTTAGTTCTGAAAAACCACTGTGGTGATATAGAAAACACATTCGCGACCATACCAAAAATGACAGATATATCAGTTTATTGCGTTTTATTAGCAGATCGTATGAAATACGGCTTTTGTTCCTAACCACACACTGAGAAACTAGCTCGCGCACGCACGCACGCACGCACGCACGCACACACGCACGCACACACGCACGCACACACACACGCACACACACACACACACACACACACACACACACACACACAAACAGTCCGACTGAGTCACTCAAGTGCATACTTTCATCACCTGAGCAAAATTGTTGAGATGGGAAAAAAAAAAAAAAAAAAAAAAAAAAGGCTGTATTTGCACTGAGCAAGATCACTCACAAAGGGAGAATTGCCTGACTGACATAGTGTGATTGCATGTGCATGCACACACCCACACACACACACGCTTGACATTCCAAAGCATGGAATATCATCTCTTATTTTTCATGGAATAAATGAAAAATAAGTAACTACGGGCAGTAGTGGTTGGTACGTTTGCCTCACACCTCCAGGGTTAGAGGTTCGATTCCCGCCTCCACCCTGTCTGTGTGTGTGTATGTGAAGATTGCATGTTCTCCCTGTGCCCCAGGGGTCTCCACCGGGCACTCCAGTTTCCTCCCCCAGTCCAAAGCCTTGTTGTAGGCTGATTGGTGTTTCCAAATTCTCATGTGTGTGAGATGGTGCCCTGCGAAGGGTGTCACCCACCTCATGCCTCATTAGTCCTAGCATCCCTGTGTAGGGCAACTGGTACAGAAAATGGATGAATGGATTTACTTTACTTTCAGACTATCTGTTCCTATACTTTTGCTCACCTAGAAATTGGGTGGTCTGCCACCAAAGGTGCCATGTTTGAAGTTGTAAATAACAGGAAATTAAATATATACATATAATGAGTCTGAGTATAATGAGTGCAGGGTCAGCCATGATACAGCGCACCTGGAGTAGAGAGGGTTAAGGGCCTTGCTCAAGGGCCCAACAGTGGCAGCTTGGCAGTGCTGGGGCTCGAACCCCCGCCCTTCTGATCAGTAACCCAGAGCCTTAACCACCAAGCCACCGCTACCCCAACTTCTACATCACCCCCATTTCTAGTCAAATTGCTTAAAGCTGTACAGATTTGAAATGAGTCTTGAATATAAACACAAAGACTGGCATCGGATATTACTAAGTTACATAATCGTTCATGGCAAGGAGGAACTACAAAACATAATCCATTAAGAAGACTATTGTTTATGTGAATCCTTAAATTATTAACAGCTTCAAGTAACTGTCTTACAGCGACAGCAATATAAATGATCTATCAATAGTAATAGCATCAGTGTTAGGATGTACACTCAAGACCATTCAAGCAAAAATCATAACAGCAGTGAACACAGTGCTGACATTTTCAGGTGTCTGATCATGACTGAATGCTATAACCACATACCGAGAAATCCTTAAGGTACCAAGCGTCAGTCTGACAGATTGTTTGGCGCCCAACATGCTATTAGCATGAAAAAAAAACTGTCATGCATAAAAAACTAAACTAGTTGCTGCATGACTGCTCAGTTTCCAAATTAGATACAGTACTGCACATTCAGATGGTGCGTTCCTTCCAGGAAATATTTAAGAACTCCAAAAGCAAGTATTAGCCAGATGTTCGAATTCAGCTGTTTTCCCACCAGTGTGAGTGCCATCACAATGATCTGGCCATGTGCCCAAGCCATATCTGCTGTAATCCATCTTGTATGATGCCACATTGGCATCCTTTCCCCAGGTTTAAGGAATCAAGCTCATTGTTCTAATGTTTATATCATCAAACTAATTAGGTTTAGCCACACAATGTTATGGACAATGTGATATGAAGGGGCTTCAGAGTAAGTCAAGGTGTTTTTTGGTTTTTTTTTTGTCTAGGTCAGGACGTCTCAAATCCAGTCTTGGGGGATCCACAGTGTCATGCAGGGCATTGAAGCTTTCCCTACACCCACCACTCCTGATCAAAAGTGATCTGGTCGGTAGTTTGTTCCCAGGGCTGAAGCCAAGAACGATTTCTCTACATAACTGCATTCATTAAAAGTGTTGACAAAAAGTGTGAAACAAATATTTCACCTCTCAGAAACAT
Organism: Stegophilus panzeri; assembly: GCA_024331685.1. Lineage (NCBI taxonomy): Eukaryota > Metazoa > Chordata > Actinopteri > Siluriformes > Trichomycteridae > Stegophilus > Stegophilus panzeri. Next base: position 3,668,029 of record JANDJT010000167.1, on the reverse strand, counting down.
GTCATTTTCTTGAAGAAACTGTGTGGCAGCCTGGCAAAATCCTTCACATGATCAAATGCTCTAATATATATATATATATATAAAAATTCTGAAAACTTTCCCAAACCGAAATCTTACTTTTGCATGCCTCTCAACCAGAAGTCAAGTTCTAAAGATTGCATTCCAGTTCCACTGAAAGGCATGTAGCTCTCCAACAATAAAAACACAATTAACCAGCTAGATTTTAAAAATCTATAGGTCAGGGGTGTCCAATCTTATCCACAAAAGACCGGTGTGGGTGCAGGTTTTCATTCCAATCAATCAGGAGCCACAACCTGATTCCACCTGTTTAATCAGTTGAGCTTAGCTTTCAGTAAATTCAGGTGTGGCTTCTGATTGGTTGGAATGAAAACCTGCACCCTCACCGGCCCTTTGAGGATAAGATTGGACACCTCTGATCTATAGTCAGACTGCAAAGTTTGTTAAACTGGCTCCTTACCTGACATGATCGTTGCATTAAGGCAAAGCCAAGGCTAGAAATGAATCTAAATAAAAAAACATATCCATGGTGTGTTGTTAAAATATAATTAGAAAAACTCATTTTAGGTCAAAACCTGATTATCATTTTTGACTCACATCAGCCACCCAGTATAATAAAAATAGTCCTAATGACATCAATGATATAAAAACGATGCCAAATTAAAGGCACTATATTGCTTGGAGTACCAATCTGTAAGTACGTAAGGTATCAGACCCAACAGAAATAATTCCCCACAAATGGATCTCCAACCAGCAAATGAAATACCATTTACACAGTATGTTATAACCGCTGCTAAGTGGACAGCTATGCCATAAGGTTGTCCATAATTGGCCTCCAATGGATTGGTGTCATGCATAGTTACCCACTAAGAGTGACCCTATAATTTTATGTTGCGTGCAACAAAGAACTGTGAGCCGAATGACTCAGCCATTAGTGACGTGCAATGCTATTCTGCACTTTGATCAATGTTGTAATGCAGCCTGCGGCAAGCTGACAGGAAATCAAATGAGTGAGGCCACAGACCGAACGCGAGCTCTGAGGGAGATAAACATTTTCCCAACGAGTAAAAAAAACACTGTCTAAAAAAATGTCTATGATGTCTCTGCTTTCTTCAAGGAAAAAGTTGCGAGCTGCCAATACCGCCTCTAGACGTTGAGGGGATTTGGCTCAGTGGCTACGTTACACTCTAGACGTTGTAGATTTTAAACACCTGAGCTAACAGCGAGGTTTCAAAGACAAACAACTGTAACGAATCAATCAGTGTATATTACAGGATTGGGCGAGTCCAGGCTCCGTGTCCTGCATGATGTTTTCCTTAGTGTTCGAACACAAGCATCAATTCAACAGCCTATGATGAAGCGTGCAGTCATTTTAATCAAGTAGATTACAGCATGACACTGCTTTGGCTATGGAGGACAGGCATATTTTCTCATTGTGCCACTGCAGGCCACCTCAAACAAGGCTCGAGAAGGAATAAACGCTGCCAGCAAATCACTTCCTGAAATTATTTTCCAAGAAAAGTCATTTCAAGAGAAAGCCGTAACTAAAGTAAAGCGAAAACGATGGTAATGGACGTCTGCGTCTGAATAACCGAATTCCTCGGCGTCAAGAGCTTTGCTTGATAAGCAAATTCATTCTGTCAGTGATTTTGTTTGCCATTTGTATGATATAATCTGACAGAGCCTGTGGAATTTATACTTTCCATTTTAAGTGTTCTTAATATAAAATTTGATATTAAAATAAATTGGTTAATTAGAGAAAAGTATGGCTTGTCATGATATACTGAAACTGCTCAGTACAAATTGGGGAGAATGTAAGAAGGCCTACTGTAAGCAGGGTAAGGCACAATTCATGGCTTTGTGAGGTACTCACTTCATAGAGGAAGATGCCATTCTGCATGGACCTGGACTAAGCCCTTTTTTCAGCTAGTATTAGTTTATATTTATATTGGTGCCCTTGTGGGTTGGCTTGAGATGGTATCAGATGTGTGTCCCAAGTTCCAGTTTGAAGTTTGGTTTGGAATGTAATCAGTTTTTCTAGTGTAAGTCCATATTTGGGTTTACTACCATGGGTGGACAAATCAGTGTCCCGGGGCGCCTGGGACACGTTACAACCCCAATGTAAAAATGTGAATAAAAACAGAATGCAATGATTTGCAAACCTCATAAACCCATATGTTATTCACAATACAACATAGAAAACATATCAAATGTTTAAACTGAGGAAATGTAGCATTTTAAGAAAAAATATAAGGTCATTTTGAATTTCATGGCTGTAACACGTCTCAAAAAAGTTGGGACGGGGGCAACAAAAGGCTGGAAAAGTAAGTGTTAGTAAAAAGAAAAAGCCGGAGGAACATTTTTGAAACCTTTTCGACCCAAGTTTCCGGTGATGTCTAGCCCCGGTTGTTTCACGAAGAGTATAGTGTAAATGCAGATATTGGACATGGGTCACTTTTAAAAGAAGATGTAAGCGGGACGTCAAAAAAACGGATATAGTCTACAAATCGGAATTGGGCATCAAGACCTGCAGTGTAAATGCAGCCTTAGAGAGGCAGAGTCTCTCAGAAGTAAAGATAGGATAGAATCTGGATGGAAGCATATGTTGCTCTAAAACCTATATATACACCTTTCAGCATCGATGGTGCCTTTCCAGATGTGCAAGCTGCCCGTTCCATAGGCACTAAAGCACCACCATACCATCAGAGATGCAGGCTTTTGAACCTGAGTGCTGATAAAAATCCGGATGGTCCCTCTCCTCTTTAATCCTCTTTAGTTTAGAGGATGCTGCGTCCATTGTTTCCAAAAAGAATTTCAAATTTCGATTCGTCTGACCACAGAACAGTTTTCCACTTTGCCTCAGTCCATTTGAAATGAGCTTTGTTCCAGATAAGATGGCAGTGTCTCTGGATCAAGTTCACATATGACTTCTTCTTTGCATGATAGAGCTTTAACCAGCGTTTGTGGATGTCACGGTGAACTGTGTTCACAGACAATGAGTTCTGGAGGTGTTTATGAGCCCATGCAGTGATTTCCATTACAGAATCAGGCCTGTTTTTAATACATTGCCGCCTGAGGGCCCGAAGATCACGGGCATGCAATACTGAATTTCACCCTCGTCCCTTGCACACAGAGATTTCTCCAGATTCTCTGAATCTTTTGATGATATTATGTACTGTAGATGATGAGGTATTCATAGTCTTCGTAATTTTACATCGAGGAACATTATTCTGAAATTGTTCCACAAATTGTAGCATTTGTTTTTCGCAGATTGGTGAACCTCTGCCCATCTTTACTTCTGAAAGACTCTTTTTATACTCAATCATCTTACTGACCTGTTCCCAATTAACCTCCAGCTGTTTCTTTTTACTAACACTTACTTTTCCAGCCTTTTGTTGCCCCGTCCCAAATTTTTTGAGACGTGTTACGGCCATGAAATTCAAAATGACCTTATATTTTCCCCTTAAAATGGTACATTTCCTCAGTTTAAACATTCAATATGTTTTCCGTGTTCTATTGTGAATAACATACGGGTTTATGAGATTTGCAAATCATTGCATTCTGTTTTTATTTACGTTTATTTACATTTTACACAGCGTCCCAACTGTTTTGTAATTTAAAGTCCGAGCACTTAGTTTTTGATTCGTAGTTGCACAACAAACAAATAGCCTACGTGTTAATTCATTTGGTATGTTTAAACTTAATACTACATAGTCGTGCAATGCACTTCAATATAGCATGAGCTACTCATTAACAGTTCCACCAACTGCTGCACTACACACATTGGTCAAGGTGCAAACTAGTTGACAGTGGAATGATTTTTTACTAGGAAGATTTAATTTGTATGAATGGATGGATGGCGATTGATCTTTCCAGGATGAGGAACTTGCAAGTATGTGGAAACGTTGATGAAAATCTAAAGCAAAGCTAGCATGTAGCAAAACATGCAATCACCTCATGGTTTTAAACCAAAACCTATCGAGAGGAAACGTATTTGTTTCTCTTAGTCTTAATTGAAACACTTAACTAGCTCAACATACATTAAGCAGATTGTAAATTTATGGCTGGATATATAAAGTTTTTCATGAGTTGACATGAACTTGGTGTTGAGGTGGCAGGCAATTATAAATATAAATACCAGTTACACTAATAGTTGTAAAAGATGTGCCATTAGTGACAGCCATATTGTTCAAGGTAAAGCGACAAAGGACTGAGATAATACCAGTTTATTTATCAGGCTGATGGCCGTTCTGAACACATTTGTGACATTGACGAACACATTTCAGTGAAAATTTACTTCCCAACTTTTCTGCACAGTCAAACCTATGGCTTATTTCACAAAACGCATGACCTACTTTCACATTAATGTAACGTTCGTGGTCGTGCTGAAAACAAATGCTGTGATCAGAAGGGAGCAACATATGTAGCTTCAGTGGGAAACGCTGCAGCGTTGAGCAAATTTGTGGAGGGCCAAATGAAATTTACCTGCATCCCACCAGTAGATGCACAGCTCCAAATGCAATCAGTAGGTCTCTAAGAGAATACCCAAAGTCATCCAACTCAAGATCTAGTACATCTATGACGCATCCAAGCAAAAGAGGCAGGAAGTACAGAGATCCACTGTCAAGTGCCCTCAATATTCACCCTGCTTTTGATGAACTAGCCTTAGAGTGCCTGCAGCATATAGTCACACACTCGCCTGCCACAAGATAGCTTGTCATTGTGACTGCATCCATGCTAAATTATCACTGTGGGTGGTTCTTTAGAATATCTTCCAAGGCGAGGCATTTAACGGTGGGAGGCACATGTAGAAAACAGTTTGTAATTGATAGTTGAAAACAAGACAGAGTTATTTTTGAATGTTGGTTTTCAAAGTCTGCTATATTAAATAACAGTGGAGGAGATTATGTTGGCTATGACATGGTTTAATTCACTGCATTCTCTACGGTCACACAGCGTAAGGTATAATCAGCTGATCAGGTTCCTTTAAGCAGTGAGCTTCAAAAACCTCGTTCTTTTGTTGGTGATGTACTTTTGAAAACAACTTAATTCATCCAAAAATCTGTCTGGATGTAATATATGTTCCCCATTATCTGGCCTCTGTATGCGCCACATGTCTTCCGTTAGTTTATAGAATTACAAAGTGCATTAAGAGCAACAAAATGCCGGTAACAATATTATCCTTCGGAAAAGTGGAGGTGTGTCCTCGTAATGTTACAATCGAGGAGATGGCTTAACATCACTTTGTGACTGACGTCTCTGTAATTACCGGGGGGAAATGGTTTCCGTTGAATCCGTTCGCCGTTCCATAACGGTGATGCAAAAGTGGATAAACTGACAAGGTGGTTTATATCAAAAAGTTTCCGACAGCTGCTGTACGCATCGAGTGCACGGCTGCGAGACGATTACCAAGGGAGCCAGTCAAGGTTTTATTGTTTCAAAATAACAACACTTCTAATGTCAGCTCTTATAGTCTTGGTTTAGTCTTGAGGGGCTGGCAGGTTTCAGAAGATAGCTCCATTTAGAACACTACAATGCTTTTAAATGAAATTGCTGAAATTGCTGTGTATAACATGCATTAGTCCTTCTTTAAACAGTACATGTTGGAAGATGGACATGTTTTACATTAAAGGGGTCATACCATGAGTTTTAATGTTTTCCTTCTGTTTGAGAGTGTAATCTATCTGTTTGTGCATGTATTAAGCTCTGCAAAGTCCTAAAACTCTTATTTTCCCGCAAAGGGATTTATTCTATCTAACAGAGAACACTCCTCCAGACCTTCCCGAAATGCGTCCAGATTTACTTCCGTAATTTCTCTACATCGCAGCTTGCACTATCGGCATAATCTGACTCAAAGGCAGCCACGAAGACAGCAGGCAAGGCTTCAGTGAATTTATTCGAGGCTTCAGTGAATTCAGTCGCCATGTCGTGGAGACGCTGCGTGTTTCGGTGCGAAAGCAAAACCTCTTTGTTTAGCCTTCCGAAAACAGATGAAATTAGGAATCGGTGGTTACTGTTTATTTATAACGCTGTTCCTGAGCAGTACAACCTGAATGTTTGCTTGTGCACAGCGCATTTTACAGAGGACAGCTTCCTGAACCTGGACGAGTACAAGGCAGGCTACACACAAAGGCTCCTCCTGAAAAGTGGGCCGATTCCCACTCTGCTTGGACGATCATGCGCTTCTCAATCAGAACCTGTAAGTGTGTTTGATTATTTTATGAAGTATCCGTTCAAATGTGGAGTTTTGTGTTGTGGGTCAGTTGTAGACCTCTGCTAACATGCCCCAGTTATTTTTTTAAGTATTTGTTTGTATGTTGGTGGTCTGACCGAGACGTTGATTGTAACTGCTGTTGTGATTGTATCTTGAAACGATTTATATCAGTCGAATCGCAAGAATAAATCCTAGCTTTCCAAAGATATACTGCACGAGTATCTATGTACAGCATAGTTAGCCCCGCCGGTGGGGTCGGAATTTACGTCGTATCTGAAAGGTGACAGAGTTACAAAATAAAAACTTATCACTGTGAAACGTTCTGTTCAAGACGTGTCTGAAAACTTGCTTGATCGTCAGCTTGATCATTCATTTTCACGGTAAAACCGACGACATGTTGCTTAGGTGCTTAGAATTGCTATAGAAGCCTTGGAGGCTACAGCTAATGCTAAGGGGTGTTACTTTTCCGACACACACACAAGGCTTTTGGCCAATCACAATGCAACGCATCAGCTGGCCAATCAGAGACCTCTGGGCTTTTTTGGAAGGAGGGGCTTTGTAGAAATCAGAGCATTTCAGGCAGCCTGGGAATAGAAGTACTTCACTAATGTACAGTATTAGACAAATAATGCGGGGTTGGTTTTTTTTAACATTAAAGCATGTTACCCTATTCTCATACAACCAATAAACAACATAAATAACATTTAAAAACATTTAAAAATCATGATCTGACTCCTTTAAAGCCTGTAGTGTACTCCTACCAAGTATGCATTATCCCAGCATGTCATGTTACATCAGATGTCTGCCTCAGGGTTTAATATCTCTTTGAGAAGTTTATTTTCAGAGTGCAATATGTTTCATTACAACACGTCCTCTGGACAGGTAGCTGTCACAGCACATCTGTGCTTTCAGTCATAAACACTTCCAGCTCTCCACCATGCAGATGTCGCTGCGTCGGATACAATGGCAAAACGTTGCTTCCCCGTTAAACAACAGGTCAACTGGGGAAAGTCGCTTCTTTCAACAGATACGGTACTCTTAACGATCTGCAAGCTGCACGCTCCAGTTGCCCCTCATAAGCACAGTCAGGGGGAAGAAACGAGGACGCACCATAAGAGTCACTTAGAGCTGAAAGTTCCACAAATGTCGACGATGTTTTTTTTTTTCCTGTCGGTCCATTACCGCAGTGCTACGAGAAAAAGTGGAGAACAGTAACAGCCCGAGACAGTCATCTCTTCCCAAGGCCAGTTCATAAAGCCCTGTATGGAAAGCCTTTCACTCCTGTAGGGTGCTTTAAAAGGAATAATTGCTCCTATGCAGATAGTGTACCTTAAGAGGTTTTATATTGAGTGGTGCCAAAAAAAAAACCAACAGCAACAGCAACAATAACAAAAAAAAAACCAAAAAAACAAGTTGACATTTATTTTCTTGCTGAGCACTTAAGGGTGCTCTCCTTGCCCAGATACTAGCTTCGCTGCTGAGTGGCTGCTGGCACTATTGCTTGTGGATGTGCATTGTCTGTGAATTTTGACGCTTTCAGTAAAGTGTGTTTACGTGCTTTTATAATGGGTCATGTGCTCAAAAAAAAGAAGGAGAAAAAAAAAAGAAAGAAAAGGTGAAAAGTTTCAGATCTACTATTTAGAATGAATAAAACAACAGCTTGTACGTGTTTAATATCATACAACAAAATTCAAACATCAAGATTTGCTTCTCTCTACATCTGCACAGCATACTGTTTATACATGTAATTGATATATTGGCAATAATAATAAAATGCTAGAAACATATTGCACATTTTGGTGATATCCACTAACCAAACCCCAACTCTTTAAGACGTACTGTAAGAATTCTAACCGACCTCAGCTTTCAGATAAGTTTTCTAGGTTTTTTTTTGTTTTTTTAAATGGTAAGATGGCCAAATGAATGCAGGCTAACCTGTAATCATTTCACATCATGAATTCAGCTGTGTTAAAATATATTGCCGAGAACAACAACCACAATGTGTAAGTATATAATTGAAATGAGCAGTTATATAGTGATAGAATCTGATTTTGATCATGTCATACTTCTCTGATTTGTGACTGTCTGTATGTCAGTATGGAAGGAATAAAACACGATGGGAAGTGCTGACCCCATTATGTAATCAATAACCAACCCTATAGTCGATTATTTTTCTATAACAGCATGTCCTGAAGTGTTTTACCCCTCGTATACTCCTTCATACCTCGTATGACAGGTCTTTTTTTTTTGTTTGTTTTTTGTTTTTTAAATCTGTTAACTTATGTTTAATCTGCAAAACAAAAGCTTTCCTCTCATCACTTACATTCCAGCAGCTATAAACAGGCGTTCCCTCACCAGCCTCTTTCCTCTCAAACAAAGAAACACAAAACGCAAAATCTTGCCTGTGGTGAAAAACTGACACTGGAGACTCCTAAATGTCTCTTCACAGAAAATCAACAACATTTTTAGCTATTCTTTGGGAGCACTTTTTTTTTTTTTTTAATCTGTATTAAAGATTTAAGCTTAGATGAGTCCCTTATGAAGGAAAGTAACACTGGTATCAGGTGGACATCATCCGATGTGGCAGAATAATATTCATATCTAAGCATTCCTGTGCATAACCAAAAAGTAAGTGTGTTTGAGTGTGAGTGTGTTTGAGTGTGTTTGAGTGTGTGTGTGTGTATTTCAGGGCCACTGAGCAATGAATACCGCTGCCCTCATGAAATAGGGGTCATAATTTCATTGTCTTGTGCTGACAACCTCTTTTAGCTCTGCTGAGCACAGCTGGTCCAACATGCGCATGATTAAAATGTGTGTGTGTGTGTGTGTGTGTGTGTGTGCGCATCCACAACAGAACGAATACCAGACTAGCATTTTAGTCAGTTTTCTAATGTGTACTAAACAAAAGCTCATAGATGTGTATTTGTTTGTTCTAGAGTACAATGATCACTGGTTAAGTGCAAATGTTTGCATAGATATAGGACAAATTAAGATTTAAAAAAAAAAAAAAAAAAGGACTTAATTTATATGAATCAGTGTGTGTGTGTGTGTTAATTTCACCTTATGTTTTGGATTGTTGTTTTGTTGGAGCATACACCCACAATTCATTTGTATTTGGAAAATATACTCAGCAAAAAAAAAAAAAAGAAGAAGAAGAAGAAAGAAACGTCCTCTCACATTCAACTACTTTTATTTCCAGCGAATTTCTTAACATGTGTCAATATTTGTATGAACATGAAAACATTCAACAAGTGAGACATAAACTGAACAAGTTTCACAGACGTTTGATGAACAGAAATGGAATGGGGGGGGGTCAATATTAAAAGTAACAGTCAGTATGTGGTGGCCTCCAGGTGCTTTAAGTACTACAGTGCATCTCCTCCTCATGGACTGCACCAGACTGGTCAGTTCTTGCTGTGAGATGTTACTCCACTCTTCCACCGAGGCATTCGCAAGTCCTCCATCACGTCTGCGGGGACACACGGTTACATGTAATTTTCCAGCTGGTGCAAGGACGATCAGCTGTCCTTCCTGTCTCCCTGTCTTAGGCGTCTTACATTACAGACACTGCAGTTTGTTGCCACATCTGCAGTCCTCATGCTTCCCTGCAGCAGGTCTATGGCATGTTCACGCAGGTGAGCAGGAACCCTAGACATCTTTCTTCTGGTGTTTTTCAGAGTCAGTAGAAAGGTCTCTTTAGTGTCCCAAGTTATTGTAACCGTGACCTTAATTGCCTAGCGCCTGTAAATTGTTCATATCTTAAGGACTGTTCCACAGGTGCATGTGCAATAATGGTTTATGGTTCACTGAACAAGCATGAAAAACATCAACCCTTTCCGATAAAGATCTGTAAAGCTTATTTGGATTTTACAAAATGATCTTTAAAATACTGAAAAAGGGAGGTTTCTTTATTTGCTGAGTTTATATATATATATATATATATACACACACACACACACACACACATACATACACATACATATACATACAGTGTGTGCCTTAGAGTTGCCGCTAAGAACTTTTCATGCTGGCCAACGTGTCCGGGAACGGTAAAGTGGACCGGACAAACTGGACAAAATCTAGTCACCTCATTGTGGTGTTTATTTTGCACTGTAACGTTTTGGACTATGCATAGTATATGTGATTGTGGCGATGGGGGCGTGGTCAAGCGTCAGCTGTCTACTCATGTGTGTCTGTCTGTGCTTTCAGAGCCTCCTGTAATGTGAGAGAGAGAGAGAGAGATGACCAGCACAGAGACGTGTGTGTGTGTGTGTGAGAGAGAGAGAGAGAGTGTAGTTGAATGGGTCTAGTGAAAAGCGAAAGTAAAAATGAAGAGAAACTAATTTTGCACAGAGATCTTATTAAGGTGTGCAATTGTGAATGTACTTTGTCTAACGTTTGCTCCGTGTTCATATTTTTACTGGACATTGTGTCCGACAGTTTTTTATGTTATTGGACATTTTATCCACACTAGATACTGACTGTTCCTTTTGATATTGACCCCTACTTTGTTCAGGGACTCATTATTCAATTTCTGTTCGTCACACAGCTGTGAAACTTGTTCAGATTGTGTCTCAGTTGTTAAATGTTTTTTTTTTTTTTTAATGCTAATACAAATATTTACACATGTTAAGCAATTTGCTGGAAGTAAAAGCAGTTGAATGTGATAGGACGTTTCTTTATATATATATACACATACACACACACACACACACACACACACACACATACATACATATATGCATAAAAATGCTTAGTCAAGCAAATCTTGTATCAAATTTAAGTACATCCCAAGACAAATACATTTTGCTAAATAAAACTGCAAGTGCTTTGTAAACAGACACACAATATCTACACACAAGACAGCATATAATACATCAGCAGTTACACTTGCTGCTAATGAGGCAGTACGCCATTATTATCTTTACTGATATGAAGATAGTTTGATGTGAAAATGGAGCCTGAATTCTTTTGTACTTCTTCCCTGAAGCATTTATGCAACTCTTTGGTACTGCCCCACAACGCTGAGTCAACCGTCTAGCACAATTAAAAAACAGCTTATTAAACTGTCTGCTTTGTTTGATCATGAAAATCTAATCTGCTTTACCTCTTGTTAGTTTGACTGCTCGTGAGTCAGCACAGGCTACTTTCAAAAAGTTGCTGGCTCATCAGATTAAACCTGATTCATGCAAGAGTACAGTTTGGATGGGGCGGAGAGCAACATTTTAGAAAGTCAGCCTCCAAATTTCAGCATGCAAACTTATTAGCCAATAGCAAGGTGCGGATGCACAGCTGGGAATAATCATTGATAGAGTGAAGCTTTCTGTAAGAGCGTTTATGGAAGGAGTGTCCAGTGTCAGTGCTTTGTAGCGATCAGTCATTTTTCCACCAACAAAATACAGTCTTCAGGATTGGGGGGAGGGGCTTCAAAAGAGAGAAAAATAGAAACTGGTGAGGGAACAACTGTTTATATCTCACATGATGTAGAGTAACTGCTAACAGGAAGTAACTTATCTCAGGGACGTTCCTCAAGATTAAATGCAACTTAATACATTTTTTAAACATTTATTTGCTGTAGTATATGAAGAATTAATAATTCTGGGATTTAATCAGCTTTAGGTGGTAACTCTTTGCATCAGGCTGCAACTCCCCACCTCATCGTTGACTATTTTCCCATAACATCAGGCCCCCATTATGTTCTATTGCTTAATTAATGTAGCATTTATCATTGGCCAGTTTCTTTCTCTTAAAATATAGTCTACACTATGTTCAAAAACAATCTAGACTACTATTAAAAAGGAAAAAAAAGAAAGAAAGACGCATTGTTGGTCATTGCTACTTTCGTTACAGTTGACTGGAAACACTTGTTTTCTTCAACATGACAACTGTTTGTTATTAGGGACTGTTTGGTAAAACAACTTGTGGAGAGGATCATAGAGAAGCATTCACCCTATCATTAGGAAATCAGGAATTTGACTCGCAGCGAGGACACGGCCATGCGGGACCGGGAGCCAAAGGGAACAAAACTGGCTATGATTTCTGGGTGGGATAGATGGCATATTCGCTCTCCCTTCTCAACCGTAGTAACATTAACATGGGCATCTGTGAGTATGTCTGAGATGTATACGGAAGAGGGAGGACAGTGCTTTCCTCTAAGTGTGTGACGAAGCATGAGTATCAGCTCGAAAAAAAATAGACTCCGTGTGTCTAGGCGGAAGCATGTACTGGCCTTCACCTTCCCGGGCTGGTAGTTGGTTGGGGAGAGCTGGCTGGTGGGTGGGGATTGGCAGACATAATAACTTGGCTCTAATTGTTATAGCAGCAACTCTTATTAGATCATACAAATATTTAGCTTCAAACAAGCCCTGAAAGCCCCAAAGAAAAACACTTGTAGTATGTACTGATGGCTATTAAGTCAGTGCCACCATTTTATTTATTTTTTAAACAGACAGCAATAAAACTTGGGCTATCCTCTATTACTCCATAATGTTTACCTTACTGCCCCCTTATTTGATGGACGGCTAAAGTCTTCCCACTGTTTTGAAAAGTCATGAACGTTCAGGGCTTACAAAAGTTTGTTCTGGGCAGCTCTGAGAAGCACTTCTGAGGAATAAGTCAGATACGAAGAATAGGGACCGTGCATAACGTAGAACAGGAGTTGCCAAGTGAGAACAGACTAGCTTTTCCTTAGGAATCCCATTTTATATCATCAGTATACTGTACATAACGCACCCAGACCCTCATGTAGCGGTGCCTTATTGATGAGGTCACTATGCAAGCGACATAATACTTTAACTTCCTGCTACAGAGCCGGTCCGCTCTAAAGACCCCAGGCTCAGGTCGATCTTCAGTTGGTGAGCCAGCTGGACTGTATCGCTGCTGTCAAACACAGATATGCGGCCGGGGTTACAATAGAAGAGTGGCTGATCCAGATAGGGAGGGAACGGATTCTGGTAGGGGATATACACTTTGGACTGAAAAAAAGGTTTGAAAAGATGTGAATTCTGCTTAATTCTGAGGACATAAAATATCATATAATGAAGTTCTATTTTTATGTCAGTCAGGCGACCACTGAAGGAATATCCCCAGGCACAGTGAGTTTATTAGATGGAGATACTGCTTATTTGCTCAGAGAGAAAGGTAACTATGTCTCGACACCTCATGGGGGTATTCTTTTTTTTTTTTCTTCAAACAGCACAATGTTGCTGTGGATAGACAACACCTACAGCAAAATGCCAGTGTTACCCCTTTACACCATCATATTATGCTAAATCTGTATTACAGGCTGAGGGTGGAAAATGCTTGATTAGGAAAGGTCTTTTATTTTATTTAAGGTACTAATTTGGGACTGATGACTAAAGACCTACTGCCGTGAACGTTCTGGCACAGAGGATTGGTTGTAGGTGTGCTAGAGCTTGTACGGAAATAGAATACATGGCAGCATATGGCTGCGCTGGTGCAAGGCAGATTAAGTTTATGATCATAATGTTCTTTTCCGTTTAAATAAATATGCTGCTAGGAGTAGTTCACTTACATGTGGTGCATCAGATATTTAGTGTCAAGCTGACGTTTTCTTTGCTCTTCTGGATTCCGGCAGTTCACCGAAGTTCGTTTATGGAAACATTAAAAACGCATCAAAAGGATGCAGCGCTCCTTATGTGCTCTGTACATTCAAAATGCTTTGTTCTCTTAATCCTTACGTAATAACATTGGTGAAATAAATCATAAGCAAAATGTTTGCCTTGTATATTAAACCACTGGATTGCGATCTTGCTCGAAGGTGACTTGGGATTGCTCTGTAATAAAAAACTTTTTAGATATACATCGTGTATACTGGTGAGGTATTTCCCCATCCAGAACAACTGATTTGCATTCGATTCCATTACTTCTGAGAAGTTCTATTCGCCCCGACATAGAAATATGAGCGTATCCTCACAATGGAGAGTCTTGCACCACAGACCCCATCTTTAAAACACACAGCAGCCGAGATGAGATTACAGGGAGAATACGGCTGCTCAAGGAAGATAAGGGGTGACTAATTTCCCTCGTCTCAGGGACACGGTGCCACCCAACTTCCTAAGTTCAGACAGCAGCTGGAAAGCAATATGTCGAGTGGCTGAGATTCGTACATAGACCGGGCAAGAGATGTGGAAAGTTTGTTAGGGAGAGTGTCTTGTATTTCTTCTTACGTTGACTGACCATCGTAGCAGATTCTTGTCTATGGTGTGGAAATGCTTTACCTCACCAATATGGAATTTTTCCAGTCAAACCTGTGGACTAAAGAGATAACTCAGGCTTTCGGTGTTTTATTTAAAATAGATCAGAATTGTAGGTTTTAACGATAGACATTCGATCAACTTCATGTCCACAAACGTGCTTTCACGCTTATTATCTCGTTTGCCGAGTCCAAATCAGATACTTTTGGTTCGTTAGCCATTTAGTTTGGTTTCATACGGCTCATAATTAAACAAACCAAAATGTTGGCTGTGGGGTGTAAACGCACACTTGTAAAACTCGGTCTCTTTCGTTTTTCATGACTCTTTCATTTATTAGAAATATGACAAGAGAACAAAAAGGGTCAACAAATCTTGGCCAAGTGCGGGGAAAAAATAAAAAAATCACCCAAGCATGGTGAATGTGGACCTGTGCTACAATGTGATTGGATAATTACAGTCATGTGAACAAATGGAAATTGTTGGGGGGGTTTTTTGACATATTTGGACAAGCAAACATGTGATCCTCTTTGAAACAGCGCCTATTAATCAAGTTGATACACTCTCAAATGACACATAAAATCGACATTTTGTAGTAATTTTCACAATTTAAATGAACAAAAAACAGACCAGTCACATGGAAAAAAGTAAGTACACCCCTACATTTATCACACCTTCAAATCCATAATATTAAGATTGGGTGCCAGTGATTAGAACCTGCTTAGGGAGTGCAGGTGGAACCGGTCTTATTTATACCCCTCTCATATCTAGTATCTGGTGTTCCTTTTGTTATTGAGGTATGTGGTGCCATCATGCCAAGATCTGAAGAGTTTTGTAAGGCCTTCAGAAAAAAAACGTTATGGATGCCTAAGAATCTGGCAAGGGATTTAAAAAGATCTCCAAATGATTTGAAATACATCATTCCACTGTAAGGATAATCATCTACAAGTGGCGCAGATTTCAAATGACTGCCAGTTTCTCCAGGACTGGCCGTCCCAGAAAATTCAGCCCAAGAGCAGACCGTCTGATGCAAACAGAAGTCTCCAAGAACCCTACAAGACTGCACAAATTTGACCTGCATGGGAGGCGTGCCAGGAAAAAGCCTTTGCAAGACTACAGTTTGCCGATGAGCATACAGGCAAAGACCAGGCCTTTTGGAATAATGTGCTCTGGACAGACGAATGACGGTAAATGCCACGGGCCACGGTAAATGGTCTGCACTTATATAGCGCTTTTATCCAAAGTGCTTTACACTGTGTCTCATTCACCCATTCACACACAC
>JANDJT010000167.1:3637501-3652184 GCA_024331685.1 Stegophilus panzeri | reverse complement strand
TCGGCATGTGGAGTCACGTGGGCCGGGAATCGAACCGACAACCCTACGATTAGTGGACAACCCGCTCTACCACCTGAGCCACAGCCGCCTCAGTTATAGCAGACATGTTTGGTGCAGACCAAAGACAGCTTTTCAGAAGAAGCACCTCATACCAACTGTGCAGCACGGTGGTGGTAATGTTATGGTTTGGGGTTGCATCGCTGCCTCAGCGACTGGACAGCCTGCATTCATTGATTCAAATTTGAAACGGGCAGTCCATGCAAGAAAACCAACAATTTCCATGGTGTGTGCTTATATTTTCACATGACTTTATATAAAGAACAAGTTTAAGACATTTTATTTATAACATACAGCTTTTCTATTTTTATTTAACAGTCCAAATATCCACAACACATTGCATTTCTGCAGTGCTACAGGCTCAGTTTAGCAGCTCACCTCTATAAAAAAAATGCTGCCCGCATCTTATAATATGTCATGTTTGAATCGACCCAACTGCAGGAAGTAAGCCAGAGTTAAATTGCTTTCTCACTGCAATCGAAGCACGATAGAGTTCACCTGGAACTGGACCGAGACCACCACGCTCAAACGTTCTTGAACGACTGGTCTGTTCCCGTACCCAAATGCGACTTTTCAGCCGAAACAAACCACAACAAGTAAGAGTTCGACTGAAATGGACTGAATGCGGCATACGTGAAAGCAACCCAAATAATATCACCATTACTGGCTTCATTTTATTAGGGAATCGTCATACAGCGGTGTCAAAACCTACCATTTCTATCAATTTACATTTTTCCAACAAGGCTCCATTATTCTTCACTTCAGCAGTAGTAGAAAACACAGAGGTTCTTATTAACTGAGTCAGTATCAAGTGTTAGTCGTTAAAAGCGTCAACTCTTAACACTGTTTTTAAAAGCACGTACGCATTACAATTTCAAGAAACAGCGCCCACAATACTATTCTACACCCTCGTAAAGATACTTCTATCCAAAAGCTGATTCTCAATCCGTGAAGTCAATATCTTTTGATTTATTTCCAGAATAGAAAGATTTTAACTCACATGGTGTACACATAGGATATTCAGCTTTCAGACAAGGAGAAAAGAAAAAAAAAAGGAAGAAAAACTGATAAATGATGAAACTGGCTATTGATGACTGATGTTTTTGGGAGTGGATTTTTAGACTCCACTGTGCATAAGGTCATGTTGCCTGGCACTGATGCTAAAAACAGTTAGATCCTTGGGGAAGGCCTTCAAGTACAGTAAAGAACCTAAGGACCAAAGCTGAAACCACACCTGCAGCTTTATGGGACAAATCCAACAAATCCAGAGGGACTCATCAACTTGAACGCATCTGTACGTCTACATACATACACTATATGGCCAAATGTTTGTGGACACCTGACCAGTACACCCATATGGGCCTTCCGCAAACTCCTGCCACAAAGATGGAAGCACACAACTGTAGAGCATGTCTATGTATGCTGTAGCATTACAATTTCTGTTCACTGGAACTAAGAGGCCCAAACATGTTCCAGCCTGAAAATACACCTTGAACAAAGAGAGCCCCATGAAGACATGGTTTTCCAAGGTTGAGTGAAAGAACTCGAGTGTCCTGCACAGAGCCCTGACCTCAACCCCACTGAACAGCTCTGATATGTACTGGAATGCGCCCAACTCTGCCCCAGGCCTCCTCACCCGACATTATTGTCTGGCCTCACCAATACTCTTGTGGCTGAACGAGCACAAATCCCCACAGCCACGCTCCAAATTCTAGAGGAAAGCCTTCCCAGAAGAGCGGAGGTTATTATAACAGCAAAGGAGGGAGCACATCTGGAATGGGATGTTATTCTTTGGCCACACAGTGTATTCTGCCACCAGTTTGATTTGACTGTTTATGATAGGGGTCTAATGCTAGCTCTGAGAGGAAGATTGATGGCATTATGAATTCTGAAATGCCAGGATATTTCCGGCTCTGCCAGGAGGTTCAGACTTAGTCATAGATAAAGCTTTCAACAAGATGATGAGCCAAATAATTATTATTCTTTTTCTATATTAGTTTTTGCTTATTTATATACAATTTGCCCATAATTCTGGACGGCACTGTTATGTTTTCGCAATTTTAACAAATGCCATAATCGCTGATGTGGTACACAGGTGGTTCATTATTGTCGGGCCAGATTAGTTCTGCAGTTCTTTTAATCTCAAACAGAAAAGGCTAAAAGCACCAGCACAACAAATGACGCTTCTGATTGTTTTCAGATGCGACACCATGAAGCTGTTGACAGCAGACAATGAAGTTCTTACAGCATCTTGCTCGTGGAGAAGACTGCTAAGTACCATTCGTCACCGTTAAGACTCGGAGTCAATGATAGGTGCAGTAGGAGTCTGGCAAAATCAAATTACTTGAGCACCTTGAGTTATCCGTCTCTCTTACACAGCTGTGTCACTCCCTAATCCCTTGCAGTGGGTGTCCTCCCTTTTATTTGTCAAGGCTTGTGTTCATGCTCATACATTTCTCAAAACACCAGACGACACTGTGCTGCAAGGGAAGATGAAAACCGAATACGCGCATAAATATGTAACAAGTGCCTCAAGCTATTTTTTAAAGCGCTATTTTTAACTAGGACTCCAAACAACCAACAACAAAAGAGGCACACATAAAGGACAATGTTACAACCATGAATGACACACGGTATTGAAAAAGGATTTAAAAAGTAAACCATGTGTATTTATTGTGTAGTCTATGAGGCAGTGTTTAAATTAGAAGCCAATTAAATTAAAATTCACCCTGGAGAAGCCAGGGAAGAACTTGGCCCGATGAATAAAAACGCCAAAAAGTGACGAGGAGGTATTTCGCTTTTGATAAATTCTGCATTCGGTAGAAATATTTATTAAGATCTTTCATTTCTGTCAGCATTGAAAGAATGTTAACGTGTAAGGGGATACGTGAGAAGCAACAAGTACAACCAAAAAAAAAAAAATACATACTTATATCGGCTGTTCTATCTAGTGTGGCAAGTTGGAAAGGCCTGGACCAATTGTAGGGGTCGACACGTTAAAGCTCCAATGTGCTTGCGCAATCCCATGTTCTGCTTACCCAGAGGTCCATTTATCCAAGCTAAAAAGCAGCACCTAATCTGATTGAACTCACAAGTATGACACGCTAATTATGTGCATTAATACAGACTATGAAAGATTAGCAAGTACTTAAATCCAGGGGCAGGGCTAGCTTTATGTAGCCATAGTTTTTGATCATCTTTGGTAATTGGATTTGACTGGTGCATGCCCCCAGCATCAACATGCCACCAAGAAATATGAAGCAACTGGGGTGCTTACATTTGAACAAACTTATCAAATGAAAGATATTCTTTTGAGAAGATTAACAGGAAGCAGAGTTGTTATTTCTCTGGTTGTTGGATGAGGTAAGTTAAAAAACAACAACAACAACAACAACAACAACACACTGTAACTGTTATATTAACAGTAGACAACTGTGAATGAAAAACCCGATAAGATAATTAATCTTCTTGTCTCGGATGCCACAGCTACTGAATTGTCCACTTAATTCATTATCCACTCAAACCAATTCAGTTATACTTATATAAAACTTGCCAGCAGATACTGGTAACAATTTCACATCCATCGAGCCCTGCTTCTTAATATTGCTTAACGTGATGTTATGTATCCAGGTCAACAACTGTAGTTGGTCTTCACTATAAGCACTATGGGAATTAAAGGGGGAACAATTAAAACGTTTCAGTGCAATGAGAGAAAATAAAGTATTCATCCAGCTGGCCAAACAAGCCTGGAAGATGGGCAAAGCATAGACAGCTTTGTAGAACAGCTTTGTATTAACAGTTAAACAGTTCAAAAATGGCTTTTGCATTCATAAATATTTTTTGGTCTCAGTTTGGACTTGATGCGTCCAGTCCACCGGTCCCTGCAGTATACTCAAACATTGTCTAAACTGTATTTTGTTGTACAGAACCTTACATATGCATAGTGCAATATAAATGAGATTTTATTACTGTTATTTCATGGCAGGTAATTAATCCCTGTTAAAATTATTTGGACTTATCAGAACGTGTTGCGTTTAGATGTGCAGATCTGTGTCGTGATGTGCCACAATAAATATTAGAATGCTGAAAATACGTTTTCTCAGTTGGATGCTTTGTGCTGGAATAAATAAAATAAGGGGGGTTTGTACAGATGTCAAAATCTGTATATCATTAAAGTTGATTACAAACAAAGAAGAAGAAAAAAAACATTTTAAATATGCACTTGGCTTTCAAAACAGCTGCTGTACACAATTCCAAAATTTGCTGACTTCAAAGGGAATGAATAGTTAGACTGATTTAAATTCATAGTATTCAGGAAAACACTCTTAAAAATCTCATCAAAGGCCCCACACATGGTCTGAACTACCAACAACATCCAAATGTGCTTGAATAGATATAACAAATAAGAAGTTTGTGTGGAAGCACACATGCTAATTCACGTTACTAGTAAAGATCGCTTGTACCTACAGAAACCCAGTGTGGAAAAAATGTATACAATGGTTGAACCATAAATTATACAAAAAAAATTGACTTGGTATATCTCATCAGACCTTTTTTGATTGATTTTATAAAACTTTGCAAATATGGCCTTGAGGATCATGATACCACTTCCCGTGACCCTGAAAAGGATAAAGCGGTATAGAAGATGGATGGATGGATGGATGGATGGATGATACCACTTGGCTAGAGAGCGGAGAGAAAAGGGGAAACTTCCTGTCACCTCAGCGGTTTCAATAATAGGAATGACGGCTCATAAGGGTCACGAAGAGATGTCGGGTTCAATATATAGCATTTTCTTTCGAAAAGCTGTCGGAAGAAAGTGTGTATACACTGTTTACAAACTCTCCAAGTTCCATCCTGAATCGTCTGCTGCGTTTCAAGCTCCCTCTCTGCAGTATTTTTCTTATTTGGTGCCTTATTTGCGCCGACAGCCATTTGTATTTGTGTCCAGTCAGTTTACTCTCAACATGGATCTATTGTTTAGCAACAACAACAAACCAGTTCCATTCGTTTGGACCGCCTGACCAAGGAAACGATGCCAAAGAGGGGGCAGGAGAGCATATGCAGATGACTCAATGCTCGTGAGCCTGATTTCAGATGATAATGGCAGCCCAACATTTCACTCATGTCAACAAGACCGTGGAATCAATAGTGGACTTGAAGCATTGGTGTGTGCACACCCCCATAACCATCAAAAGCACTTCCGTTGAGAGGGTCAGCAGCTTTATGTTCCTCAACTAGTCCCCTCGGAAACTACTGGAATGGCAAGGCCGTTAGTAGGGGATCAGCCAAGTGCTTGTGTCTATTAGAGCTGAGAGACCTGCAGGAGCTGCTTCCTGAATCCAACGGAGAAGTTTTAGGCGGAACAGGAAGTGGACCAACACTCTTACCACATGTGAATTATTTTGAGAAACGCCTTTGCCAAAAAGTACTAGTTAGTATCTCACTGTATTCCAGAGAAGCTCATTGTTTATGTTTCACGGACTTCAATATTCTCATAAGTGATATTTCTTGCATTTATGCATAGTTTGGACCAACTCATAAATCTCTGAGCTTTAAGTTCTGTTCACCGGCAACATGTTTTATTCCTTTAGCCTTTGGTTTACAATCCAGTTAGGCTGGGTCCAAGGAGAAAAGATTGTGGAGGGAGCAGGGAAATTGGAGCCTTTTCCACTTCAAACGGAGCATGAAGCCATGCATGAGCAGATGAAAGGAAAGGTCCATGGAATGGAACATCTCTCAATACTGACTAGGTTCTACTGTTTTCTCATTCCTGTCGGTATACTGCATATGACTAGTTTGACCCATTTTAACTCATGGGTGATTTGCATGATTGTGGTGACAAATGTCTTGAAATGAAACTTTTTTTTTTTTTTTTAAGTATTTTCAACAGTGAATCTAAGAAAACACGCGCTTAACCATTCAAAGGCAACAACATTTTTAACTTGGATTCTTTGCTGACAATGCTGCATTTTGCTCATAAATCTACTGTAACAGGGTTGATTTTTTTTTATTTTTGCATAGAATTAGCAAATACACAAAATGCAGTAAACTAGCACGAGGACATTAAGAAAGTAATTTTTCTTTTTTTTTTAAAGTAACATTTATATTTCTAAACTAGAGCTACAACAACTAATCGATAATAATCGATGATGAAAATCGTTGTCAGCAAATCTCATTATGGATTAGTCGGTCTGTGCGCGGCACGGGGCATGTTTACTCATTACGTTACTTCTGTTCCGAAAACACGCTTCGGAGAGTAAATACTAAAGTTGTGTCCCAAATGAAGTACTGTACGCTTACACTATGCACTGTGTACTCTACCGTCTAGTGTGTGAAGTTTAGAAAAGTAATATCGTCTCAAAAGGAACACTAGAGGGTTTTTAATAACCGGAAGTATAAGCCGCTTCCTAGTCGACGACGCATGACGTCATACGCGCGTAATGCGACGCCGCTAGCTTTAGCCGAATACCCAGAGTCACCGACAATGACTTTCTTCAGTTTACTGTTTATGTTGACGTTACCGTTTATAAAGAGTAATGCATAAACACTATTATATAATATAAACTTCTATATTAGTTTATTTTTATGGATGCACAAAAAGCACTGAATTAAACTACAGTCCTGAATGAATAATATATATATATATATGTGTGTGTATTGGGTTCGTTTCAGTCTTATATAATTGGACAAACAGTTGTATAAATTTTTAGTATGAAGTTTATATTTGTAACACTCAGTTTGTGGATTTTATTTTAAATAAACGGGAAGAAAATGGCACTGAAAGTTTGCCCCCCCCCCGATCCAATTAATCGAGTACTTAATTTTCTTCTTCCCATGAGCTTCAAGAAATATGTCCTAGGAGTGAATGTGTTCAGGTGATTGGGTGAATGAAGGTCAACTGAAATTATATATGATTATAATATTACTATATTACAAGGTTCTGTTTAAAGCGTTATATTTACCTTTATTTAAAATGCCTTTTACTTTTACATACATTTATAAAGTGGGAAATAAATGGCACCCCGGTTGTTGAAACTGTATTAATGTAGGGCTACTAATGTACCTTCAACTACCACTTCCACGTGTGCTTTAGGGCGTTAAATGTATGATGAGTGAGTCTCTGATGAAACCAAATTCCCCACTCAGAAAGTCCACTGAAAGAAGAAAATCAGTGCTGTCACCAGTGGTCCATTCTGAAATCATTTAGGGTTTGCTATGATGATTCAGCATCAGAGGATGCTAAAGTCGCACTACGGCGGAGAAATATTTGACAGATTGATTAATATTAACATGATATTCATTTGTTTACGAAAATCAGATTGATTTAAATTTCTCCACTCGACACCAGTAACAGAACTCTGATCAAAATCTCTGAGCTGAAGGATTTTCTCACTTTATTAAAAAAATATATATTTAAAAAAAAAGAGGATGCACATCAGACTTTTAAATATGTCTGTGTGGTGAACTTCCCTCGTGGATCATGGCTAAGAATCTACACTCTTTAGCTGATTGATAATATTCAGCTAAACGTTTGGACGGCCTATTTTCAGAAGCATAGAGATAATAGGATTTCATATAAGTAACAGCTAGCAAAGCTTATATAATACACCCAGGACAGTTTCAGGATATTGTGGGGACAGCGGTAATTATTTTCCTCCATCATCTTGCTACCTGATGTTCTCCTCATCAGATAAAAAGACAAATGAAATTGTTCGTGTGTTCGCTTGGATGTCGCATAAAATACGTGGTTCTTAAAGCGCACCTATTATGGTTATTAAAAGGTCTCATACAATAGATTTACATGCATCCGAGGTCAAAAATAAACTTTCATGTACTCATAATTTAAATTTTTCCCCCCAGTGTCACAAGCGATTCGTTCAATGATCCGTTCTAAAGGATTCGTTCTAAACTCCTCCTTTCAGAGAGCATAGTCTGGTCTGATTGGTCAGATGTCCCAGTGTGTTGTGATTGGTCTACCTCCGTCAGCGTGTTTGAAAAAGGAAACGCCCACTACTGTAACGAGTTTCAGTTCCATCTGTTCGCTAGTCAATGAAGACCAGAGGCGGGGCTTTTTATTACAAACCTACGTAGATTCTTACAGGAAGTAAGTCTGAATCACTAACGACTCGATTCAGCTGTTCAGAATCGGTTCCTTCTTTTGCGAGTCAATGACTCCGTTTGTTCTGCGTTTTGATTTTCGAAACTTTGCAGACTTTTTTTTTTTTTGCATTCACAAACAGCTCTATAACACACTACATGAAAGGTAACATCTGAAATACCATAACAGGTGCACTTTAAAGCAGTGAGCATTTCTCAAGATCACTTTTTTCTATTCCCTCACTATCGGCATGAGATCGCAAATATAGATTTGTCTTAGAGCAAAGCGCACATTAAAAAATAGCCTCCTTCAAGCATTCGGAAAAACAAGGACGCGGCGCGCGGGTACTAGGAACCGTGCCAAATTTAATAGGCACCATGGAAGTAAAATGTCTCATGCTACACTGAAGTGAGCTGTCAGTGAGGGACTGTTTCCCCTCGGCTTTATCATGTCGCCTTGTTTAGAAATATATCCCATGGCTGGGACGGTGAAATAGAATTTTGAGAGTGAAAGAAAATGAGGATGAGAAAAGCGTGCTGAAGACGGGAACGCAGAGAAGGGGAGAGATAAAGGTAAGAGGAGGGAACAATAAATCTAGGACAAGCACTGACTCCAGGCCGAAGGGAGAGAGCTTCACACTGCCTCTGAAGAAGTGTGTCCCATCATGCAGTCGTAAACAGAAGATAAGACTGGAGTGGCCCATGCTCACCTCACATCTAATCCCTATAGATGGCTCACACGTGGTCAAGATAAAGATTTATTACTGGCATGCAGCAAAGGCTGCAGCATGTCGCCTCACCTGTGATCCACCTTGGTATTCAACATTCTATATATCTACTACACCACTACACCGATGTCATTTTTAAACGAGATCTAAAGATGACCAACTTGAGGTATCGAACACGCAAAATGCTTGTATTAGACCGGTTATGTAACTTGCAATGAAATATCACTGGAGAACAATCAAAACCAGAAGCCGCAACTCGGCGGAAAAATAGACAGTTCATAATGTTCTAAATATCCTAATTATTATTATTCCTAACCATTTCCTAGACAGCTTCTTTTTGTCTTCATTTGATTTGCTTTACCGCATGTTAGCTAATAGTACTACAACAAGTAATTCTTTTTTATATTCAAATAATACACTTTTTTTTTTAATAATCAATTTTTCTTTGGTGCTTAACCGGGCATTGGGGAGTTTTTACTCTTATGTATGCGGTAAATAAAATATCAAGATCCCTTCATTTTATTTAGTTTTTCTATAAAGTAGAGAGCCTGGATCGAGCTTGTGTTTGTCAGTGCATTATTCTCCACATTCAGTCTGATCGCCTCTGGCTAGTGCGGGGCAGTGGTGAGAAGTGGTGGCTTGGCGGTTAAGGCTCTGGGTTACTGATCAGAAGGTCGGGGGGTTCAAGTCCCAGCACTGCCACGCTACCACTGTTGGGCCCTTGAGCAAGGCCCTTAACCCTCTCTGCTCCAGGGGCGCTGTATCATGGTTGACCCTGAGCTCTGACCCCCAGGTTCCTGACATGCTGGGGGTTCCTGACATATGTGAAGAAAAGAATTTCACTATGCTGTAATGTATATGTGATCAATAAAGACTCATTATCATTAGAAACAGAGCCATGTGCAGTTTTACATTTATATGTGTTTGTCTACCAGCTGTTCAACTTCTACCTATTGCTTCATTTAGACCACTATTATAACACCACTAAAGTGAGGGATGGGTAACGCCGGTGCTATACAGTATAGCCAAAGCACAGTTTGGTGTGTTTCGTGTGTTCGTACACACCCGATTTAACTCACTGACTAATCATAATGGTCCGAGTCACTAATGAGCTGGATGAGAAGCAAGACTTATTTCCTCAGGCACCGGCCATGGTGTAAATCCCCTTTCATATCAACTTCAATAGCACCATATTGGATTCAATCGTTGAACAAAGACAGCCATTCAAAGTCGATATAACGCCACCAGCGAACACATGAGGCCTCTGAAAAAGGTGCGAGACTTATCGGTCACATCCTTAATTCGCCTTTGACAACATGAGACTCCACTTTCAGTTAAGAAGCTCGTAATTAAGGGAGTCTTAAAGGCGCTGATGGCTGAGAGAGCGGAGTCCTCGTGCAAGAGAGGAAAACAACTTAGGGATGACAAAAGATGGGCTTTGTGGGAAAGGAGGTTCATCATTAGCATTTCAATGTGCAGCTTCGCAGCTTCCGAGTTCAATTCAGGCTACAGATGAACGCCCATTTGAAAGCAATTACCAGCAACATGTGGGGGAAAAAAACTGACCCACTTGAAGAGGCCCCAGCTGTACAGATGAACTTACATAGAGCTCGGAGAACAAAATGCAAGAACCTCTTAGTATCTATGCATAGAGTGACTGCAATGCTCTATTAAACCTGTGCAAACTTTATCTGAGCCTCAACAACAAAAGAAGTTTATAGTGAAGAGCAGCTGCGCATTATTCACTCATTAACACGGGGTAACTAGTTTTTGGCAGCATACGTGCTGTTTTCTCTGCAGGCGAGTGAAATGTGGAGCTTCTTAAATTTCACCGTTATAAACGCTGAGGATGGGGTTGAGCTATGGGTTGACAGTGTCGTGTTGGACTTCCACTCAGAAATGATTGAACACCTTGGCAAAGACAATGTTGATATGCAAGAATGCTCCCCAGGTGCAGCAATTATTACTTAACAAATTACATTATCGAACCAAGCCAGGCTTAGCAGGTGCCAGATGATAAATGCACCTTGCTGCTTTTACCCTCACATGACTAGGTTTTTGATAAAGTCGTGATGGCGTGGGGAATTGAAACTGAATGTGGGCCCACCAACAGGCTGGAACTGCTGGCGAAATGATGTGCACAAGTACAAGAAAGTATGAGTGCATACTATATATAGTCTGTCCTAGCAATATCCACCATGCCTGTTAAGATAGAAATAAAATACAAGTGAGTTTGAAGGCTTAACTGCTGATTTTCAAGTCAAGTGCAAACATATGTGCAGGCAGAAGGCATTAGAGAGTCTGTGTGTCACTAGTCAGCATGAATGAGCCAGTGCTGGGAGATATATGAACCAGTGTGTGACAGTCTGTCAAAAGTGATAGAAATATTAGGCCCCATATGCATGCAACACACACTACAGACAATTCATACAAGTGGTCCCCCATACAATAATGGTACACCGGATGGGATTAGCGCAAAAACGCAGCACAACATCCATGCTATATCCATTCCAGATCTGCATAGCAAACATGGTCCGTTGTCTTTTTGCACAACAAACCCATACCTTGGGTGTTTTCCATTTTATGGATCTGCACTAAAGCAGATTTAGAGAAAGCCCAGGTTAACAAAAATATATTGTTACAAATGCAGACCCCATTTTCTCACTAATTTGGTCTTGCCAATTCCCACCCACCATCCAGCTCTCCACTTTCTTACAGCAGCTATCAACAGGGGAGGAACTTGGAGGAAAGCACTATCCGCCCTCTTCCGCATACACAGTTGGGATTGATGGGGAGAGAGAGCCAATCCCAACCACCCTGTGAGTTTGGCCAATTTTGCTCCCTTGGCTCCAGGCCATGGTCAAGGTTCAAACACGTGATCTTCCGATAGGGCGAACAATACGAGGTCAATACAGCCATATCCTGCGTCATTATTCATGAAGCAAAATATCTATGAAACAAAATTATAACAGCATTTTTGGCAAACAAAACATACTTTTAAAAAATAAAAAGTTCATAATGTAGAATTACACGTTTAGCGCAGCATTCAGGAGCAAACTCCTACTGTTCCTCACAGCTGTGGTCATTAGCTGAAAAGTCATGAGCTCTGTGACAGATTCTCTTCATGACAATCTCTGCAATCTGATGCCAGATTAAACCATCTTTATATGAATTCATTAATTCGTTTCTTCGTTGTTTTTTTAATTACATAACTTTATTCAATTCCTGAACTAGATGTCCTGTGGAACTTTCTGGCAAGCTTTCTATCTTTTATCGATCTAATGTCTAGTTTTTAGGTTTGCTATATTCTAGAAAGATCTGGAAAGATCTATAAAGCTGGATGCACTCTGAGTACTTCTGGTGTCCTTTACATTATAACGTACATATGACTTGGTAAATGGTCTGCACTATATAGCGTGTTAATATAACATTAACGGTTCTACAAAACGCCTTACACTGGTTCTCATTCACCCATTCTCTCTCTCTCTCTCTCTCTCACACACACACACACACACACACACACACACACACACACACACACACACCCCAATGGAAGCAGAGCTGCCGTGCAAGGCACTAACTTGCCATCGGGAGCAACTTGGGGTTCAGTGTCTTGCCCAAGGAGACTTCGGCATGTGGAGTCACGTGGGCCGGGAATCGAACCGCCAACCCTACGATTAGTGGACGACCCGCTCTACCACCTGAGCCCAGGAAGAAAATCTTCCAGGAAGATATTCTTTTAATGATGGAAAATGATAATTTAAGGATAATTAAATTCAATTAAAAAGGCACACAATGGGTGTACAAATAAATATTTCATTGATTATTTTTGGAGAGCCAGCAGAGATATGCCGCTCTGAGCAGAGTGCACCGTCTGTGTGAGCTATATAGAGCAACGGCACTATAAATAAAAGCATTTCTATTGTTCGTACAGAAATATGGTAGGAATATGGTTATAATTTGGAGCTCAGTTAAGGCAGCGTTTAGGTTGGGCTGCTGGAGCAAATCACTACCAAAAAAACAAAAAAATAAAAACCAGATCGTGAATCTCCGATGCTTATAACCATAATGACGGATCTTTATTGCGTGAACAAGGTGCCAGGTTCCATGTGTAAAGTCTGCGCATTGCAGATACATACCGCAAATCAGAAATGCGCACCAATGTTATCTTGTTTCCCATGAAAACACTGACAACATTTCGGGCTAGTTTCAGGTCTTTTAGTGCAGTTTTTGTTTAGCAGTTAGAGTGGAAATTGCGCTAAAACTTAGCAAACCTCCCCACAAACTGTGGGGCAGAAGTGGCTCAGGTGGTAGTGCGGGTTGTCTACTAAGCACAAGGTTGGCCCACATGTCTCCACATGCCACATTCAGGGCAAGACACTGAACCCCAAGTTGCTCCCAGTGGCACGCTAGGGCCTGGTCTGTGAGTGTGTGTGTGTGAATGTGTGAATGAGCAACAAGTGTAAAGCGCTTTGTAGAACTCTTTAAGGTTTTATAAAAGTCGCTATATAAACGTAGACCATTTACATGCCAGTTTTAAAACGGTTTACACTGAAGTAAAAACATCGCAACTCCTCCTGCAGGATCCCAACACACGCACCTTGTCTGAATGAACCTCGCATAAAAAGTACACTCCTTACTGTCCATATCGTTTTTTTAAAAATCCATCAATACGAATGATGTATTCGTATTCACTTACACCCCCCAATACACATACATGTGGGTGGTATTTCTGGCAAAAAAAAAAACGGCATTTTAAGCAGCGGTAATACATATATGACAGACAGACCCCAAATATAAATTTGGCCTCCTGTTTTATAAATGGTACATATGTATTCTGAGTCCCATATGTATTTTGAGTCTGCTGACTGACGACGTGTTCAGTGCCATTAACTCCTGCTTGACCCGATCCTGTTCTGCGTCATGGACGTGACTGCCAGTACTATTTAATGGTTCCCATGGTCATCTAGGTCAAACATGCCTGCTGTCAATAAAGGCTGCACATACACATGCTACACTGCACATTACACTACAGCAAGACCTGACTACATGATTAAACCTTCACTAATCACTTTGTTGATCGAGCATGTGTATTACCAGTACACTGGTGGTGCACTGTCGGCTTGTAACGTGCATCTTGATTGAAATCACCTTATGGTGAAAAAATTTTAAAAAATCATTTGCTTGATGCATTCCCACAATACACAAAGACTTTCCTGTAGCAGTGAGTAAAACTGAAGAGAACTCAATCAATTCAGCCGCATTTTCCACATCATTAGGTGCATCTTGGTGAAATGTGCCTTTCCAAAGGAGCTCGTTAACAAGAAATGGACTGGAGACATCACTTTTGATTATGTTTAGCCTCACATCTTCCATAACTCCCTACGCATGTCAGAAGGTCACGGCCTCTTTCAAGAACCATGCATTGCATCGAATACATGTCTACAGGCCAATTGGACACACATGAAATGAACGAACGTACCACACGAACGAAAGGTCCACAGGCAAGAACATGTAAATGTCCTGGATCTAGACGAACTAAACACTTACGGAAGTTTATCTGAGATGTCAATTTCCAGGAATAATGAACATTTTAGAAGAGGAATAGAGATCTGCCCGTTTAGAAATCCAAAAGGTCAGAGGGCATGTACAGAGTATGACAGAGAATATCAGTCTGCTTGTTAAGTATGTTAATGAACAGTCACATCTGTTGAACATTGGAGAAAAGAAAAAAAAAAAAAAAAAAAAAAAAAAAAAAAAAAAAAAAAAAAAAAAAAAAAAAAAAAAAAAAAAAAAAA
>JANDJT010000167.1:3518620-3529738 GCA_024331685.1 Stegophilus panzeri | reverse complement strand
TACATCAAAATCAACACAAAAATGGTTTACTGACCACAAAATCAAGGTCCTGTCATGGCCATCCCAGTCCCCTGACTCGAAACCCATAGAAAACCTGTGGGGTGACCTGAAGAGGAGAGCTCACCAGTGTGGACCTCGAAATGTGAAGGATCTGGAGAGATTCTGTATGGAGGTCTCAGATCACTTGCCATGTATTCTCCAACCTCATCAGGCATTATAGGAGAAGATTCCGAGCTGTTATCTTGGCAAAGGGAGGTAGCACAAAGTATTGAATAAAAGGGTGCCCATAATTGTTGCACACCTATATTTAACAAAGATATATATTTTTGTATAAACCTGTGTTTTGTTTGCAGTTGTTTGATATCTATGAGAGCAGAGTATTTTAGTGAATTTTTTTTTAACAAAAGATCAAAAGGTTTAACAATAAAGACAATGTTTTTACAGCCTTCTTTGCTCATATTTACCAAGGGTGCCAATATTAGTGGAGTGCACTGTAGAATTAACTTGTTTCACAAACATTCCATAGCCTTAAATATAACTGTAGATGGATAAAAAAAAAAAAAAAGCACAAAGTGTTATTGTTTAATAAATAAATAACTGCAATCATTTGGGATATTTCTGTCTTAGAAAAGGAATAAAACACTTCACGGCATGCTTTTCTTGGAAGATAATCAACTTCAGCATGGTAACGTTTCCATATCTGGCTGTAGGATTCTTGCTCATAATGGCAACCGCCTGTGTTTTTCTCATCTTGTTAAGGCCATTTTCAGTAAGGCAACTATTATTTCTCAGTTTAAAACAACTGATCAAAACATGGCATGTTGTTTTATAGCATAGCAGTGTGTCTATTTAAACATAAGATATATTGTGCTTAGCCATCACACATTTTCTCAAGCAGAAAGGTCACCATGCTTCAGGAGCAGTGCACTCGAGACACATTTGCCTATTTTATCCTCATCCACAGAATTGTGGAAATCAGATTCACTACAATGTCTTGCTCAATGTCTTGCTTGTGAATGCAAGAGAGCGCAATTTCGACAATTTCGCATCTATTGCTCCCAATTTCTTCTTCGACCTACTGTGAACATTGTGAACGCACACGTAATCTACAACAACGATTATTATGGAACACTTGTAAGAGTCCTTTCAAAACACTGGGACTGAAACCCAAAACAATAAGCACCCATTCCATCTTTGAGTTATTCGACAGAATAAAGTGTCTCAGTTCATTTCAGAAGGAACAAAAAGTACAATCAATAGAACCGGACACACAGAAGACAAAGCTACAAAAGGACCAAAAGGTCAAAAGGTCCTTATGGAATTTCTTCAAAAGACACAGTGTGACATTCCAAAAAGCCTTCACTATAGTCAGTATACAAACGAATAGTTATATATTAAAAACCAATGCTACAAGTTTCGTTCCGTTTCTTTTCATTTCTGTAGCCGTTTTAGCAATAAATAGTGCCACAAAGTGGCTTTACAGGAATGTGAATGTAAATATGCGTTCTCATTAGGGATCTAAATGTGAGAAATTGGGTACACTGGAATTCAGGCCTCAACTGTAACTACGTGACTTAATTGATTCAAATGAACAAAAACATCCCACAAACACATTATGATTTCATGACCTTGATTTAGTAGCTCTGGGCTTCTTCGTTAAGCTGTCTGCAGAAGTTAAGCACAAATGCAAAAATAAGTGCTATTTTATAAGCTGACAAGAAATGAAGATGGAAGCCATATTGTTAAATTGCACCAAAATGAAATCAAATTTGCAGTGATTAATGTGATCATTTTCATTGCATCTTAAATTTAAAAAAAATATTTAGAGAAATGGATGTAATGGGCAAGGAACAATACTCTGCGATGAAACCTTGAGAGGAACTAGACAAAGTCCCTGTCTTTTCATTTTAAAACGCATAACTTTCGCTACGGTTACGCCTGTCGTCTACACTACTCTGGAAACTTTTGGAAACGCCGAAGACACCGTTTTAGTTTGGAAACTCCGTGCTCGTGTTTCAGTGTAAACCGACCAAAACGAAGACTCTTCAAAATGAAGGTGTGGCTCCGCCCACATTCGCCCCCTGATTGGGTCTTCTGGATCATCGTGTATCCTTCCCTGATTCGTCAAGCCCCTACCATATGACCGTTACTCTACCTTGATCGTATACACAACAACACGGAGACTGAACCACAAGCTTTGCTGGCTTTGTCGTCATTCTTAGCAGCCGTTGTGCAGTTAAGTTCTGTATTTTATAATACTGCAGCTGCGTACCAGCACAAGAGGCGAGCTACGATTAGAGAAAACGCCAACAAATCTCATTTCAAGCGGCGTAAGCCCGACTTGGAACGCCGGTTTGTTGTGCCTGCCAGTGACTAGCAATCAACGTCCTGTTTACACTCGTATGCGCGTGCTCAGTGTGCACGAATGGTCATGTGACATGCATTCTTGGTCGTATAATGTGGAAGGAGATCGTTTCTGAAACCAAAACGCACTAGTGTAAACAGGGCCTAAGAAGAGAACCCATCCTCTTCTGCGTGACACCAGATTGCAAGATTATTATTATTACATAATAATCATTACTCTTCTAAAACTAGGATGTTCAGTATTCACTACGAGCAGATTGTGAAGAGTTCTGGGATGAGCACAGGACAGCATTTATGATTTCAGCAGGAGTTCTTAGGTACAAAATTTCCTATATCTGTTTGAGATTATCCACTGAAGCAAAGGCAAGACTTGGGCATAAAGTGTAGTTTAGGGTGTAATACTATTACATGTAGCAACCAGCTATCAATGAGTGACATACAGCTTCCAAAAGTCCGAGCTAATGCTGTTTTTATGTATTAGATAGGATAAAACAAGACCAAACAAGATAAGTCTTCACTAAGTCAGACCGCTTGTTAATAATTACTGAACACAGCAGAACATAATCCTACTCATCGAGTCCAGGTGTTGGTCATTAAGAGACACATTCTAGTAATGTTTTCTATTAGCTTGCTAACAAGACACTAGACCGGATTATGTTAAACGCAGATTATTTTGAGCATATGCGCCATTGAACACTACACATTTCTCTTTTGGATGTTTTTGAATGATCTAAGACTAGAATAAAAGAAGTGCACCCAATTACTTGTTTACTGGAAAGATTTTGTGCCGTGGACATGCGTCAAATTGAAAGTGCTTTCATCATTAAATACATACTGATTTTGCTATTTGTTTTTCCTTCAACTTTTTTTTTTTTTTTTTTTTTAAATATGTTTGAAGATTCTCAGAAGCTCAATAAGCTTAATTGAAGATCTTTTGAAGTAAGTTCACAAACATGATAAGAGTAAGACAAGCATGAAGATTAAAAATACAGCTTTACGTTGTATTATATTTTCTAAATGACGGCTGGTTTGCTCAGCCTGTTTCGGCTTAGTTCGAAAACTCTCGAATTAAACTAATTTAGCTTGCAAGTCCTTACTTACAGTATATCCTCAGATAAAGGAAGGCAAATTGTGAAATTATTATGTATTTAATGATGAAAGCACTTTCAGTGTTCTCAACTATATTTTAAAGCATGCACATGGTAAAAGACCTATTCAATATAAATGAGGGGGAAAGAAAAATCAGTGGGTGCCATTCTTTGATGCTGGCTCCTGCTGTGTTATGCATTGTAAAAAGCATGAATCATCAGTACATTCCATTGCTTATAATTCACATATACCTGTACTTAATGACTCAAGTGCACCCAGTTCATGTCTGTAATCATGCATGGCCTAAGCGTGTGTAGGTGGCTGACAAGGAAATCTATTCAGCTGAATTTTCAGGACTTTGGAACATGCTTTTGAAATGGAGAAGCTGCTTATTATTAAGTAGCAATCGAACCGGGATTTTTAACTTGCTGGTTTTTAACTGGCAGAAAGGAATCTCAAATACATTATAGATTAATAAACAGACATTTGGATGTTTTTACTTTCGTGCAGGTACAAGCGAACTGTCCGATATGAAGCTCACAGGAGAAAGAAAGCCCACGTTCATTAACGTGAACCTGAATGATGTATTAAAAGTGTTCATTCAATAATCCTTAGTACCTGCCTGGTCAGGGTCATGGAGGTTTTAAATTAGGTTACAAATTTGGTTATATGTTGGGAAATAGAACCAACTAATTTTGTTAGAAAACACTGCAGGCAGGTACAAACAAAAGGGATAACTCCGTGAGCAGGATAAAACAGTCTTGAGCATATATTATGATTTAGGCCACATCCATATCAGGTTAAAATCGGAATACAGATATGAATGTATTTAGAGCACTACACAGATATACAAATACAGATACAGATAGTGGCATTGCTTTGCACTTGTATTTGCTGCACCTTAAACAAAAGTTCTTCTTGTCCATATGTTGAAGGATTTTTGTTGTATTAAATTTCGGGGGGAGTGTGGGGGGTTGTGTTCTGCCTGTTAGGATTTTCTTGTTCGCAATTTTGACACATCTAAAGTTGAAAACAAAACCATATTTATTCATTCATTCATTTTCAATAACCGCTTTATCCTGGTCCGGGTCAAGGTGAATGCGCAGCCGGGAACACTGGGCATGGGGCCAAAATAATATTCATATATTCTTTTAGTATTTTTATTCAGGATCAAGGCAGCATACTCAGACCTGATCAATTTCGCCACCCACTATAAACTGTGTAGGCAAATCAGATTCACAAAAGGAGTCATTAGAACTACAGAGGGCACCTGAGGCGAGCGAGCGGCATATTTGCTTGTCTTTCATGTACACGCTCACAAGATATGAGAACACCTAAATGTGCTAGATTTTAACGTTCTTTGATTACGTATGAAATCAAAGTGTATTCAGGAGGTTATGGAGCTGGCGAAGTCAGGTTACTAGACCTAGTTAGGCTGTTTTAAAGCCACCCACATTGCGTACTAAATCATATATGCATTTTACATGTTGGAGTTGGAGCGAAGCAGATATGAAGTTACGTCTGGGGTAATTAAAAAATGCTCCCTTCTTACCACAAACAAGAACTAAAGCACACTGTAAAACCGGATAAGTTCATTTGACTCAAAACATTTGAGGCAACTTATTACCTAAAAATTTTTAAGTTGATAAATCAGTTTCTTTAAGCCAAATACACTTAAATATAACAAAAATTAATTTTAAATTACAAAGTTTGAGTAAAATGTTTTTTAATATCTAAGTGGATTTGGCTTTAAGAAGTTGATTTATCAACTTAAAAATTTTAAGGTAATTAGTTTCCTCAAATTTTTTGAGTTAAATGAACTATCCGGTTTATCAGTGCATATCATAGGGGAAAATACTAGAGAACAAACATCACCAGCTCTATATTTTTCCATTATTGCTCATCGAAACGAACGAAACCAGACACTGCAATGCTCACACTAAATCCTGTAAATCTTCATCTCACAACTGCAATCGCTGAATATAAATCTAGTACATTTCTCCAGCTTTATGTTGTGCAATATTTTCGCCAATGACGTTCTACTGTGGGGGTTTTTCCTGCATCTGGCATATGCAGTCAGCGTCACATTGACATTAAATCATATGGTTTGATACTGTTAAGGGGGTTTTAAGGTTATCAAGATGTTGTTGATAGAAGAAACAGATCACTCCAATCAGTTTAGCCTCCTGAAATTGATTTAGCCTTTTTGGAGAATCGTTCTTATCTACTGTACTGTGCTGCCTGTAAGTAATTGACCAGAGACCATTTTTAAAATGGGACTGTATATAAAAGAGCTGTGATTCCTATCGAGCTCACCCATAAACATTTCTGTACTGATGTTTAAATGCCCCACTCATCTATGCCACACGAGTGTCCTCTTTTAGCACAAAAGGACATCAGTATAAATGAAGACACATGAAAGAAGAAACGAAATCTATGCCACTTGTGCAGGACTTCTAGTTAACTAACTACTTGGTTAGTGCTAACTACAGTAAATGCTTGGCCAACTAGACAGCATGTTAATTAGATATATTTGTAACACTTTAATTTAGTTAATTAGGTTTAGTTATTTGTTTCATTAAGGTTTATTCACTCTGTATGAGTCTTTATTCACAAAAAAAAGACTTTTTAATTAATTAAAGAACTTAATTAATTAATTTAATTAATTAAAGAACCACATGTACTTTTTATCCATCTATAGTTGCATTTACTGTTAGCGCTTATGTTATCGCACAACCTCTCTTGGTTTCTCTCTTGAAGTTAATAAGGAAAAAAAATATTCTTGTCATGTTACATTAAAAAAAAAAACAGACAGAACAGGCAAACTCCTCTATCTTCCGCCTTACTGACTGCTACAAAGCTCTGATGCTGGAGAATCCTTCCATGCATATTACCACAAACAAATTTTTGTTTATTATTAGAATTATTTATTATTAGAATTATTTTATGCAAGTCCTTCTGAATAAGCTTTTACTATAGAAACCTTCAGAGTGAGAACATTAATATAAAAATCCTTAATGCTACTGCTGGAACTACTGTCAGAAGTACAAAATGAATCAACACCTTCTGATTTAATAATTTAACTCTGTGATATAAGCATAAATGACCAATAATATGTAATAAAGCACTGTTATACAAACTACAGTATTGAGCTTCTATTAGTAACCTAAATTCTGTTGTCAATTGATGCTACCTAGAACTTAAAGGTTGATCATTTGGACAATTAAGACTAATAAGATGTGAAATTTAGGCTATTATTTCATAGTAATTAGTGCTTATTACACATTGCTATAGCATATATGTAGCAATACAGGTATTTATGGATAGTGACTAATACATGGTGAATAATCCTTTTGCAACTGCCTTATTTGAGCTTTATTAAGCAAATTACAAAACCTTTAGTAACCCCTTATAGTATGTGTTTCTAAAAAAAAAAAAAATACAAATAAAAAAAGCATTACCTACCTAGCTAGCAGTTACGTAGTAGTATACTACATAAAACCCAATGCAGCATACAATGAATTTCACATAAAATAACTAAAATCTTAACTAAGTGTTATTTTTATTTACACTGTAAAAAAAATCTACAGTATTTATTTTACAGCACAATATTCTTTTGTTATTATTATTATTTTTTTAAATAAGATTATGATGTAAACGATTAAAAGTAAGGGCAGTTCATTACATAACATACCAAAAAAAATGCAATGCATAGTGGGATAGCTAACCTTTTAGGCAGGATTGAGGTTGGTAAAGGTTCTCTTTGTGTTGATGTCGAAATAGTGAAGTAATAGGCTGGATAAATTTGTTTTTGAAAGGAAACCTACTTTTCAATTACGTTGTTTGTGTCATAAAACAAAATTGTTTAGAGTTTAGAATGCTTTATCAGGAATTTGAAATCGTTCGGATTGAACTCTGCGGTGTTCTGTATGTGTTATTATTACATACATGAAATACATGAGTAGTGTTACTATTGTGTCTTCCTTATTCCTCTAAAATAGTAGAAAATAGTATAAATAAGGACAACCCTTCTTTGAGCAGGTGTGTCCAAACCTTTGACTAGTTACATACATCAAATATAATTACAGTATTAATGTAGTTATAGTACCATGTGATCTTGTTCGACATTCTCGTAAAATTCTGACTTCTGGTAACTAAAGTCTGTACAAAGATGCAATGATGTTATGAGATTTATTGGGATTTTAGTCATTAGGTAAATCTTTCAGACACAATGGATAGACTCAGTGAATGAGCGGAACTTCTCCCTCTCCTTAACCCAACCTAACTTTAGATTTTTATACTGTTTCAAGGCTTCACTGGCCTTTCTAGATCATCAAGTGACTAATAATGCTTAACTCTGTCCTTCGGCAAAGATACTGGAATCAAGTAGTGCCTTGAGACTAAATCAGTTGCAATGTCAAAAAAAAAAAACTCCCATGAGTGCATTAAATTGATCTTTTCTTTCTTTTCTTTTTTTTCTCTCTCTCTCTTTTTTTTTTTTTTTTTTTTTTTTTTACAAATTATTTGTCGAAAAGATCAAAGATCAAAATCAAGATCAAAATACCAGGATTGCAGAATTACTACTTTTGAGCCTTTGTATGGAACCTCTAACCCTGAACTTCTCTTCTGTGCACTTGGATTTGTATTCTGCCTCATTTCTATTTTCCTCCAGAAACTCCAAATCCAAAAGTAAATGCAAATGTAGTAGCTACTATACAGAAGCCCTGCTTGTGAAATCATTACTCGGTGCCATAAGGCTGTAACCTGCAACACACAGCTGGGATTTATGCTTTCCAAATTGGATTCAGTTACCGATAGCATATTACATGCATGAACGTGCATTGAGTACTTGTTTGCATGTGTTCTGAGAGAACTGTGAATAAAGGCTGACCTTTCCAGCATCCTCTCTCTTCAAGGTAAGGTTTCTTACCGTTCTTAGCGAAGTTTACGGTTCAATAAACCTTTTATAAGCATACATAATACGTAGTTTACTGATTAAAGACTTCATCTAAATCTAAAGTGCACGTTTATATTGTGGCACGGATTCTAATAGGTTATTGTGTCTATAGTAACGACTCCTTATACTGGGACTTGTTGTGGATGCTTCACATAATCTAAATCTACTAATAAATTGATTAAAAATGTGATCCTATTTAACCAAATAAATATATAATTGTTGATATAGTGAAGTATTCTGTAAAGAAATATTTATTTAACATTTATGGATAGTGTCTCCAGTGGCAGTCAAAAAGTTTTCTTTTTTTTTTGTGGTTTCTCAGTAATATGACATGGTGTGATTTTTTTGTTATTGCTTCTTTTATCAACTTATAATGAGAGGAAAAAGAGAGGGTTCTGCTCTCTGGACTTGCCTGAGCTATCCTGATGCCCTACGTCTGGTTGGAGTTCTCATCACTCGCTGTTGCTGAGGATGACCCCACTTTGACAGCCGAAAGATCAGTGAGGATATTGAGGATGGTACTACTTAAAAACCATGAAGATGGCTTAGGACTGCAATCGCCATGAACAGTTTTGTACTCAAGTCTCCATCAGTCTACAGTTGAAAACTTCAACAAAACAGACTCCATGTGAAAATTATAATGAACTTCCTATTTACACAATTGCCCTTTTTGACCATGTAGTACACAGTTATAGAAGGGAATTATTTATCATCGCACTATCTGTTGTCACCCAGGCGAGAACGGGTTCCCTTTTGACGAGAGTCTGGTTCCTCTCAAGGTTTCATCCTCATATTGTCTCAGGGAGTTTTTCTTTGCCACCATCTCCCCTGGCTTGCTCCATTAGGCATAAATTTATCAATTTAAAATTGATATCCGGAATTTAGATATTTCTGTAAAGCTGCGTTGTGACAATGTTCATTGTAAAATGAGCTATACAAATAAAACTGAATAGAATTGAAATCATAATAAGCTGCTGTAATGTAAATAATAACTTGCTTCACATATGTTCCACAACTATAAATAAAAATATATCACAAAGTTCCAAAAAGAATCTCTAATAAATTACTAATTGGCAAATTGCTGTGGTATGAGAGGAATAAAACATTTCAGAAGGCACTGTTATTAGAAAATGATCTTCATGGGTGGCAATAAATGATATAAGCAGTTGCTTAGGGTCTCGCAACAGCCAGGGAGACCGTTAATAAATGTTGACCAGATGTCATCATTTTGTCAAGTTTGAAACAGACCTATATACCCTAAATACCCAAATAGTATGCCACTCCACCTATGGTGTACCATTACTAATACTTATAGTGGCATATTATTTACAGATACTTTATTGGTTTGGGATGTCATTAAAATAAGTGTTAATACAACTGCATGGCACTGGAACAAATGAAGAAGCAAGAGCTATTTTATTTTACAGAAGAAGAACAGGCAATACACCATTAGAGAAATACTAGCACTAAAATGGCGTGTGTGTTGTTTGTGAAGTTTCATGTATTATCCAGGATTCAGAGCTGGAAGATATCTTGGAAGGAAATTACTTGTAATGCTAAAAAGAAACCCTTCACCTTACTTAATGGCCTCTTATACTGTATGTTGATATAAAAATGGAATCCCTGGAAGACTTATCCACCAATCCCAAAGGTCCTGACCTACAAATCTGCTATATCCCATTACATATTGCCTGAAAATCAGTATGATCCTGAGCGAGAAGACATCCGCCTAGAGTATCTTTTATCATCCAGGTTTAGCAATTAGTCAGGAAACTCCCAAAGAGCAAGTTTAGAAGGTTTTGCATCTTGAAAGATATCAGTCTTTGTCTTGTTGTTTGTAAGCTCTTGTGTCTTTTATGTGCTGTCAGGAATGACAATGTGCACTAGTTGTTATGTTTAATGGCTCCAATACACTAAGGAGAGAAAAACGTTGTCAGAACTCCCACGTTTCATTACCTGCACTGCTTTTCCCCCAACAAGCTTTGAAGCAAAGACACACTCTCTTCAATCTCACACACACTTTTTTTTTTTACTTTTTTTTTCTTTTTTTACCTGCTACAGTATGTCATCAAATTACAGCTAATTGGTGAAAGCACTGGAGGACATTTTTTAATTATGTAAAGACATCATTGATTACGCCTCAAATAGTTCGAGGCCAGGAGGTTAGCTTTCGAAAATCTCTTATTACACGAAACACTAGATGAAAAACCCTAAATAGCCATGCTGGTGGAGTACACTACTTCATGATGCTTTAATTGTTGTTAACATTCCCTTTGGTAATTAAAAAAAAAAGTACGCACATCATGGGTTAAGGCATTAAGCCTAATAAGAGAGAATTACCTTCTTTGTTTCGGCCTCCTCTACCATTGATAATGTCTGATATAATTAAAGGAATTAATTGGATGCCCTGGT
Source organism: Stegophilus panzeri (assembly GCA_024331685.1). NCBI lineage: Eukaryota > Metazoa > Chordata > Actinopteri > Siluriformes > Trichomycteridae > Stegophilus > Stegophilus panzeri. The sequence continues at coordinate 3,518,916 of JANDJT010000167.1, read as the reverse complement.
GGTGTAAGTATCCATTAATCAAAGCCTACTTAAGAAAAAGGAGTGACGACAGACCTAGAACTTATAATTACAATTAAAGGGAAAGTTTTCCTCAGGTGTTATTCATTTAAATGAGCATTTTCCAGGCTTTGATTATAGTGTTGATCCGGTTCAGCATCAAAGAATGTACCTGACAGAATGTACCGTATAAGCAGCCTCCAACGTGCCCCCCCCCCCCCAAAACCCCCCCCCCCCCCCCCCCCCCCCCCCCCCCCCCCCCCCCCCCCCCCCCCCCCCCCCCCCCCCCCCCCCCCCCC
>JANDJT010000167.1:3503890-3518520 GCA_024331685.1 Stegophilus panzeri | reverse complement strand
ATACCCCCGCCCGCCAGAGCCAGCAAATAAGTTTATCATGCTTCGACACGTGGCTAAACAAACCGTGCTTCTGTTTATCCATTTGGCTGATGAAGCAGCAAAGTTCTAGATAAAATCAACTGCATGTACAAACATTTGTTTACCTGCTGCGCACAACATCTGTCGAAGACTGTTAACCAGTAAACAATAACAAAGCTGGCAAATCTTTATTCCGAAAGCAACTAGGTGCGGGGGGAAAATGGAAAAAGAAAAAAAACCCAACAAAAACAGCATGGCACAAAATAATCTTTGTGCAAATTGATGTCTTTTACTTTGTTAAAAAAAAAAAAAAGAATAGAAAACTGTAGAGAAGACTGGGGGAAAATAATAACAAAAGACCCAATCAATATCAGAACTGTTTATTTGAACATAAGCAGGAGAGAAAATCGATTCCTATCTTTTATTTTTCTTCTTAAATTTGCTTTTTATCAAGTATTCTTGCTTGATTAATATCAGCTTTGCATAATCTTTTAAAATGAAATTATAAAACAGTGCTGTTGAATTCTTGAACAACTAACACTGGGATTAGTATGATGGACACTTCACATGTAGATTAAAAGCATGTGCTCTCTGTGAGGAGATTAATTTGTTTATTTGTTTTTTTTAAAAAAAAAATAGTCTCCAGTGTTAGCTTGGTAACAGGGAAAAGTCTTCAGGATAGAAGGCTTTGAACTTTCTGAGTAACATGGTAAGCTGTGCTTAGTCTTACTGGCTTAACGCTTTAACGCAAGTGATAACAGGAAACAGCTTGTTCTTTTAGACATTCCACAACATTAACTGTAACTGTAAACGGATAAACGGTATAATGTGTCGTTCTTTAATTAATAAAAATGTTAATGTTGGCAAATTGCTGTGGTATAAGAGGAATACAAGGAATCCATGTGTAGACGTTTTATTCAAGGCAGTCTAAAAATCTTAATTAAACGGCAGGCAAAAGGCCAAAAACTTCATACACACAAGGCATGAGTGGCCAGGCATGAGTGATAGAGAATAATCATACAAAGAAATGAGATCGGGATAGACACTGTTCAAACTTACACAGCAGGAACCATTAGCAATACTTCGCTATGAGTGAACTGAAACCATGTGCATTTACAGTAAACAGGAAGTGAACCGTCGTGACATTGACCTCTGTTGGCTGGGAGGCGTATTGTCCTGGACTGTTGTGACAAAAGTACTACAGGATGGGAAAAGAATCAGCTTCAGGGCAGTAACAGTAACTCTGTCTCACGCTGGGCACCATCACTATGGAAGCTTGTTTCTGCCACATTGGAGACGATTATGCAGATTTATCCTAAAATTGTGACTTTTAATCGCATAATTATATATATAAAAGTTCATATCACTCAACTGCAACTTTTTATCTCACTATTGTGTCATGCCATGCAAATTGTAACCCCACAATTGTGAATTAATATCACTCAATTGGGATCTTTTTTTTTTTTTCCAACTGTGACAATTATTTTTCTCACAATTGTTAGTATTACACAAATGTGACTTTACCTCTCGTAACTTCTACTACAAATATTTCATAACTGTAACATCTTATCTCACAGCTACTTATTAATAGTACACACTTGCTACTTAGTCCATCCATTTCCAAAAATCAAAGCATAATAAAATCATGCAGTGTGTAAACAAGCAATATAACTTACCTAAAGCATGGTTTTTCGAGAGAACTGGCCATTCCTGGAGAATATCTTTGGCTGAGTAGGATAGCATGCCTGCGATGGTGGTGTGGCTTGGTTGGGGGGTAGGGAATAGCCTAATAAACGGAAGCAAGAAGTCGCAGCAATATACAATTGCGAGATTAAAAGTGGCAGAAACAAGCTTCTATAGATCACACCTTTTTTCATTTACATGGGAGAAAAAAATGAATATATACTGTTTTTGTTATTAAACTTTATGTTAAATTGATAGGATGTCATGTAAAAAAAAAAGTCTAAGAAAATGACCCTTCCACTTTTTTTAATATTATGGTTTATTTATGGTTCATTTTTTAATGGTTTATTTATCATGGTTATTTGCCCAGTTTGCTGATCATAGTTTCGTTCATACCCTTAGCAGCTAAGACACAGTCACTAGTGTTCAGAACAGCAGGTATGGTACATGAACTAATCCGAGACCTATTTGATCTAATGCAAATCCTCTCAATCTGTTTTTACTTATTAATGATACGCGTGCACCCCTCTGAGAGATTACATAAGCCTGCCCTGTTAGAATGAAGTGCTTTATCACGGCAGGTGAAGTTGGCAGCTATGAATTGTAAATGTTGTTTTCACTCCTTCTTTAATGAAATCCATTGAGTGCCAAGGCCGGAGATATTCCTCTTGCCGTCTACTAATGAGACTTTTCATCAAGATTACACCCCAATAACAACAGCGTCTTTATTGTTTTTTGGTTATTGTGCACACGAGAGACGCATATAGAGCCTGCTGTTTCTTGAAGTCTTGCAATGAACATGACAATAAAAAATGTAAACCTTGTTATTATGACCTTATTATTATTTTAGACTATTAAAAAAAAAAATCTGAATGCATAGTGCTTTATGTCATGCTGTTGGTTACTAAGGCTTCTACCACAACGCTGCTGATTGCATGATTCAGATTGGTCAGAAGGTCAATTTTCTATAACAGAAGCTCAGACTTTAGTTCCAAGGTTTATTTTAATATCTTTGTTCTAATGCATTACCTTTTCTGTAGTAAAGAACTTATTTATGGAGGACATTGTACAGATATGGTGAAGTTTTCTATGAGGTGATATTGATTTAGCATTTTGGACTGAATCTCCAGTGCCAATTTAATGAGACAGACAAGTCTTCAAGAGGGGTTTAACATGGCGAAGTGTTGAGGGAAAGACTGTTTATAGCTGCTATAGCATATTCTTTAATTAATAAAACACTGTGACAAATGCTGGGGTACAAGATGAACAAAGCACTGCAGGATGTGTGGTAATTGGAAAGCTGATATTTTCCTATAACAACATCCTTTGTGTTTTATTCCTTACTTATTGCACCTAGTTGCCTAATGCAAAAGTATATTGAGTGCTTTTATGTATGAGTGTGTGTGTGTGTGTGTGTGTGTGTGTGTGTGTGTGTGTGTGCAAGCGATTTCGCTCCAAGGCATCACACAAAGCTGTGAATGATACAATGTACATCAATAATCCAGTGCATGCAATATACATTTTTAAATCAACCCATAATTCAACACGATACAATATAGATTTGTTTCTGTGCAATAATTTTTAGGAGAGAACGTTTCTGTGGGATAAAAGTGCCAATCATCCAACATGTTAAGCGTTTGAATCTTTCAAAAATCCATTTTTAATTATCCTCTACTCTCAGGTTACTAATCAGCTATTGGGCAAAATGATACTGGAAATATAGTGCCTAAATATAAAGAAGCTAAAATCTAAACTTGACATTTAAGCTAAAATAAAACTGTGACTAATATAGACTAACCTCTTAAAATAACCTTACCTAACAAAGGACACACAAAGAAAGAAAGAAAAAAAAAACTACAAGCAAAAACATCTTATAAATATCTTGGGAACTATTAAAAAAAAAAATAACGTTATTTGAAAAATAAACCCCAACCACAATGCCCAATGGTAATCATTTCTAATTTAAAAAAAATATATTTTATCCAGTGAGCTCATATAGACTGCGGGGTGTAAATCACAAACACAGTTGGATATATACCTGTATGGTGGGAGTTAATATGATTTGGACAGAGATTACTGCTGTATGTCATAACAATAGCCTGCGCCTTAATGTGAAACCATAGCAACAGTATATTTCCTTCCCTTTTCCAGGTACGCTTGGGTGGCAAGTGTCCTCCCTGCTCCAAATTCATCCCAGTGGGATTAATTTCAGGCCCCAAATTTGATGTCTTTTGTGAGTACCTCTCCAGCATGTCAGTCGTTGCAACGCGTTTTTTTTTCTTCTTCTTTTTCTTCTTCTTATTTTATGAAAGCTGTGTTTGGGGATGTTCTGAGGACGTGCTGTGTGTGATACTGGTGTTATGCATCACTTGTTGTCTGACAAGTCGTTTCTTTGAAAAGTTACATAAACCCTCCTACTCCAAAGGAAGTTTATGAGTTGACATTAACAGCTATATCTGCATATGACAGGACAAACGTCAAGGCGTGCTTCACTCCGGTTGACATCTTTGCAGTGAAGATAAAACTTGAAAGTGAGTTTATTTTATGGAAAAAGTTGGCCAATGTGGTATATAGTCAGGTTGTTGCTTAAAATGAAATGAGCTACAGTTATTAGGTGTAGTTAAGGTCCTAGGGATGTAACGAGATACGAATACTTTATTTAGACTGAGATCATATTGGGAATGAGATCATGTTTTCTAAACAAATGGAGATACGAATAGGAGGATACAAATCTATTTGTCTACTCTCAGACCAATTATGTGTCACATTTTGAATCTATAATTACATACAATTTTCCATTATAACAGAAAGAAACCCCAACTTTATACCAAAAAACAGAATGCCAGACAACATGGTAATAATAACTAATGTGAACCTATGGAATGGCTAAGACAGATAGATAAGGGCAAGCAAACAAATAATCAAATCAGTCAAATGAAAAGTATAATGGAGTGAAAATAAAAATAACATACAAAACAAAGAAACTCTACAAAATTCAACTACAGTACTTTCGAAACTTTCCAAATATTAAAAAAATTTCAGAAAAGACCTCGCCCTATCATCTGGAGATCGAAAGATCGAATCCGTGGCCAAGAGACAACATGCCCTCAGGGAGTGAGGAGTGGAATACTCTCACTCCCCTATCAATCACAGCAATACTAGCCAATCATGGGCGTCTGTGAGCTCATGCATGCGGAAGTAGGTGGATAGCACCTTCCTTTTAGTGTGTTACACCGTCCCCTGATGTTGCATGAGCAACAGTTTAAAAAAAAACATCGTTGGCTGGCTTCACATGCCTCTAAGGAAGCACACCTTTGCCCTCCTTGGTTTGTACATGTTGTGTGATGAGGAGAGATTGAGATGTGTGATTATTGTCAGTACCAGGTCTGACAAATATTTTTGGTTTTGGTTTTGCATTAGCACACATACTTAGCACTTGCGTTGCTTTTAGTAAGAGTGCTGATAAGGTAAGGTATGGTATGGTAAAGTAAGAGCAGGTAAGAAGGAGGCTTTTTTCCACTGCTGTGATTAAACATAAATTATTTTGTGCAGCCCTGCTGGTGCTCAGACAATGCTATAACAATGCTTTTGCTAAATACAGATGTCTCCATTCATGTCATGTCAGTATTACTGTAAGCACAGGTTACTGAACTGAAAGAATGTCCACGTCAACCTCTAGAACTTTCTGATTAACCTTGATCGCTGACCAAGTCATAAAACCTGAAACGAATGCAAAAATTTATTAAATGGTAAATCCACCTTAAATGACTTGCATCCACCTTAAATGACTTGTATATTTATCTTTATCATTAACATGTGCTCTTCAATGGCATCCAAGATAACAATGAATCTGTGTAGAATGTCTTTGTATGCTGTAGCATTACAATTTTTCATCACCGCAACTAAAGGGCCCAAACCTGTTCCATCATGACAATGCTCCATAAAGACACGGTTTGCGAAGGTGGTGTAGAAGAATGTCTGAGTGTCCTGCACAGAGCCCTAATCTCAACCCCATTGAACACCCAACTGGTGAACAACCCCACTGGTGCTTGACCTCTTGTGGTGAATGAGCACAACTCCCCACAGCCACGTTCTAAAATCTAGTGGAAAGCCTTCCCAGAAGAGTGGAGGTTATTATAACAGCAAAAGGGGGCCTAAATCTGGAATAGGGTGTTCAAAAAGAACTCTATTTCAGGGTGGATTTTTCTGTAAAGTATGTGAGGGAGATTTTAATTAAAAAATATTCTTAATATAGGCTTACTATACTAAAGAGACATTATTGTTTGAGTTTTAGTAAGGAATTTGCTTTTGCTCCTGGTTGCTGTTTAAATACAGTACTACAATTTTGATCGTCTTGGCAATAACAAACATTAAACGTTGGGGATTGTTAAGCACCTGATAATGATGAGCGGAAACTAACATTTGAGTTTGCCAGAGAGAACAATGCATGAATGCTTTGAAATCTGGGAAAAGGAAGTCTTCCTATCTGCCCGAGTTTCCCCTACAGAACACGGATGCGGCAATAGCACGCCTATACACAATCTGCCTAAGGAATCAAAGATAGCCTGCTCTGCCAGATGGTTTTCAGCCCAACAGTTGCTCAAATCTTCCCAAAGGCTTTGAAAAATGCTTGAAATATTACATCTTAAAACCTGTCACAAGGTAGACACGGCAGTAGGTTACGTTCTCGCAAGAGTGATGAACACCATTTGTCAGTTTTTAGTCAAGTTAATAGGTTACATTTCCTGGTTCAACAGTGTAATTTAATTTTGAAAAAGTATGATAAACCAGCCCAAATTTCTGTTCATTCACCCAAACATAGATCTCCCAACTTTAAAAAAAAAACAATAATAATCTGGCAGAAAAAAAATCTGTCAATCCTGAAAACAAACTATCACATGATGTGATATTACATCCTCTGAACACTAGCCCACTCTCCAGGTGCCTGACATAGAAGGGAATATAGCCAAACACATCTCGCAGGTTCAGACATGTAGAGGTTGGCTCATATCCATCGGGTGTACCAGGGAATAATGAATAATAAATTTGTTGATGAAGCTTCCAGGTGCAGATGGTATTCTGAAGGTCCCCTTTTCAAAGGATTTCCAGGGAAAATGGAAAAGGTTACCCAATCTCGGCAAAGAAACGGCGGGAGGAAACATTAACCTCAGAACGCAATACTAAATTCTTTGGGCATCTGTTGTATCATGCCCTATGGCGTGTTTCGACATGCACAGATTTAGATATCATCTAGTGATGATACGAAACAGGTTTTATCACCAAAATCCAACCATTACAAATCCATAAGAATTCATGGTAGCATTTAAACAGGGTAACGTGCTGTAATGACATAACAGGACCTTGTTTCACGGACGTCACACAACATTAAATATAACTATAAATGGATGAACAGTATAATGTGTCCTTCTTTAAACCTGGTAATTTAGCGCCAGTAATTACTTGTGATTACCACATCCACTCAACAACCACTTTGCTAGGAACACTTGTGCACATTCACACAATTATCCAAGTAGCCAGTTACATGGGAACAGCACAATGCACAAAATCGTGCAGGTCAAAGCAGTTCAGTTCAAACGTGAGTGTGATCAGCATGGCTGTTGCTGCCAGTTGGGCTGCTTTGAATTTTTCAGAAATCTCCTGGGATTTTCATACAGTCTCTAACGTTTACACAGTCTGGTGCAAAAAAAAACAAAAAACATTCTGTGAGTGGCAGAATGAGAGGAGAATGGAGAATGAAAGGAGAATGGCCAGACTGGTTTGAGCTGACTGGAAGGCTATAGTTGCTCAACTAATCACTCTTTACAACCGTGTTGAGCAGAAAAGCATCTCAGAAAGCACACCACACTGAACCTTTAGGTGAATGCGCTACAACAGCAATAAACCACACTGGGTTCCACTCGTGTCAGCCAAGAACAGGAATCTGAGGTGACATTTAGCTTGTCAACTAGTCAACAGGTAGTCCAATTACGCAACAATTAAACAACAATTTTCCAATTACATACTCCGTATACCAAATACCATACTCAATCAGATGCGCTTAAAGTGCAAGTGTCGTACATCATCGCACTAAATACATTCAAATGAAGGCATATGGTAATGAAGTGGTGCAAACCAAATAATGACTACAAATAGAAAATCCAGTAATTTATCACAGGGCAATAATGTTCAGTTGGTATTACTGTTTCATATGTTATTGCATTACAACATTCATATAAAATTCAACAAACATCTATTTTAATCATTAGAACTCCTGCCATTTTTTGCTTAGAATCAAGTTTATTTTCCACAGAAATTGGCTCCAGGTGAATCCAGTTGTAAGCATCAGAAACTTTTGGCAACCACTACACCTTCCATTTGCTTTGCTCTGCAGGAACCAGCTGGAATTGAAAAAAGAAAAAGAAAAAAGATAAACAGCTGGGGATATGTTGTAAATACAGTGCACCACACACAGTTTTTCTTCTCAAGCCTGCTGTACAAAGACAAAAGATAATCAAGAACATAAACTATGAAACATGGTCAATCTAAAAGGTTTCTTCCATCACAATCGCTTTCTGAAATCGCACTTCCTCTTAGTGTTGTCATTGCAACATGGCAACAAGTGAGTAACTCTTGTTATTGAAGCCCAGGCTAAAATCTGGGCTTTTTAAGCACTAACAGCCAAAGCTGAGATAAAACAGCAGACTTCATTTTCATCTTCGTTCCTGTCTGAGACCTGCAGAACTCACAATGCATGTCAGGTTCTCACAGATGGCTGGAATGAATAACTTGCCTCTCTGATTTTGCCTCTTCCTTGCGTTTCTCATTAATATAATGACATACAAACATGTGGGAAAACTGTGCCAAAACATTACTGGAAAAAAAAAAAAAAACCTGAGCAATGACAAAGCCGTAATGAGCTGCAGTGTAATAATGGCGTAATTAGATTCCATAGGCACAATATGAGCACAAAGCAAATCGTTCGTAAGGTTAATGCATTTAGCACACTACCGCAGAAAAATTAGCCCCACGGCGCAAAAACCATGTTGTTATTTTGTCATCAGAATGGGAGCATCACCATCATAATATATTTAATGCACCACTGATTTTTGATGACCAGCGCAAAGCTCGGAGCTGACTAACAGGCATGCGGAAGAGAAGAAAGCTATGAACGGATGTTCACGAAGCTTGTCATTTTTTCCCAATGTTGCTCTGCATGAAGTGATAGGCACATTAGTTTGATCTGCATTCTGCTAGGGTATCTGACTCTCCAACCTTCCTGCTCCATAATACGGATGCTACAGAAGCAGGTCTTCTCTGCTCTTATGTAGTCATCATTGTTGCACAATGCTAGAGGTAACCACAAATCAATCGCATTTCAAGACAGAAGGGTGTTACTTAAATGTCAAGTTGCCCTTCCCACCAGCTTTTAAACCATAGTTATGCTTCTTTCATCACCTGTTTGCATAACAATGATCAATTTCAAAATTTCCCTAGAAAAAAAAAAGTGGTTGCATTCAAACTATATAATTATACATTTATGTTTTAAGTAAAATACTTGAAGCATAACAGCTATCACTTCCGAGTAAATCAGATTACTGCTTTTAATTACAAAGCAGTTGTACTAGTGTTAGCTAACATGCTGGTGTTACTGATTACTGGTTCATATAATATAGTAGTTAGCCTAATGCTATTGAACGTAGCTCCTTGGTTCACACAATATGTCAGCCTAGGAACATGTTTGCTAACATATACGTAGGTAACTTGTTAGCTAAAACGAAAGATTATCACTAGGGATTTCCAACTTCTGACTAGGAGAAACCAAAGAAAACACCCCCTCAGCTTGGAACGAGAAGCTGTCCTCAGACCCAAGCTCAGCATATGATGTGAAACCAACATGGCTGTTCACACCGTGATGAGTAAATAAAATATCAATTCACTACTTCAAATAACTTTATAGTAGTATGTGAATAAGAGCAATAAACATAGACACATTAGTTGGTTTACTGTTTGGCTTATTTAATAAAAGTGATAGTTACTTTGTAAATATTATAATGTTATTGAGGATTTTTTTTAATATACAGTATTGTGAAAATGTTTTAGGCGCATGCAAAGAAATGCTGTAGAGCGAAGATGCCGTCAAAATAATGAAAGTAAATGAAACAAACTCAATATTTGGTGTGACAAATTTGTGCAGTTTTATAAGGAAATAAGCTGGTAAGTTTATCTGGAGCCACGGTTCTTCTGGAGACGTTGACTGTCACACTCGCTTCTTATTTTTTGCAGCGAAACCGAGCAGCCTTCATTGTGGGTTTTTTTTTTTTTTGTCTGAAAAGTGTCTCTTACGTAATCTGCTGCTTTCTTTAATGACATACGTTTAACGTTTAATTTTGTGCTAGAAAACTAATATTTGGGAATTTTTGTAAAGTCATAAAATAAAAAAATTAAAAATCTATAAAAGTTTGCATTAAAAAAAAGTAGGGTGCCTAAAACTTTTGTACAGTGCTGTATACAAACAGGTGTTACAGTTGTTACCACAGGTCAGACCTATGCTTTCTTCTTTCTTCTGTTAATAGACCAGAAAAAAGTACAGAAAAAGAAAATAGAAGCGAGAAGAAAATGAAGTGGGGGGAAAGAGCATGCTGTGACCATGGTGAGAACATTTAACAAATTATATGTATGTGTATACCTGTACTGAGAGAATGTGTGGAAGAGGAATTAGTTGTCAATGTATGTCAATGTGAAATGTGAACAGCTGTCCTAAAATTATTTCATGGTGTTATTTTTATTTTTATTATTATTATTTTTTTTTTTAGATTTGCTGTAATTATTTCTAGGGTTAAGTCAGGAGGTAAAGTCATCTTCATTCACATCTGAGACCTGCAGAACTCAAAATTCATGTCAGGTTCCCACGGAATAATAACTTGCCTCTCTGCAACCCACAATTCTTTGCATTTCTCATTAATTTAATGACGTACACGCATGGGGAAAACTGTGCAAAAACATTACTGAGAAAAAAAAAAAAAAAAAACCTGAGCAATGTCAAAGTCGTAATGAGCTGCAGGGTAATAATGGCATACTTAGATTCCATAGGCGCAATATGAACACAATTAAAGAACAAAGCAAATCATTCGTAAGGTCAATGCATTCATTCAGCTAAGATTAAATCAGTTACGGGAACCTTAATGGAAAGTGTTATGAATTAGTGAATTAGTCAAACTGTGTTTCGTTTTCCACCATCAGGTTTCCCATACCCGACTGAACCGATGTCACATATAAAACACCTTCGTGTTCATTTATCGGTGAGTGATGCACATCAGCCATGTTTAAAAATAAGCATTACATTTGAAAATGACTATTGATTGGTGCTTGACACAATTATGTTTGATGCGATTCTAAACGGCCTGCCTTTGCCGTCCCAGTCAGTCATATAATTGTGTTATCACAGAGTGCTATTGATTGCCTTTAAGCTTGAAAGCGCATATACGGTTACAAATTGAGATTGTTGCCTTTTGCATCAGGTCCATGCCAAGGTTGATACTGTTCGTTAGCCATCATGGCATTAGTCTTATACCGTCCTACTTAGGGTGCTTTTACCTGCAGCATTTTTTAAAAAATTTTTGTGCTTTTTTTGTTTTTTTTGGGGTTTTTTTGCCTGCTGTCTCGTTGAAACATTAAACCCTGCCTGACTTGCAGGATGTATACTGTATCCCAAAGACAATAAGAGTAACTTGATCAGAACGCAGACTTTCTGTACGTTGCTAAACTTCGTGATCCGATTTCAGAGCCGTCCAGCTCACTGCCGTTTTCCTTCGGTCGTATTTGCTCACAATGATGGTAACACTTTGGTGGAAAGATTTTGTAAATTGGATTAGTTTCTTGATCACTCTAAACGAAATGACCAGCAGCAGGAAGCAATCCAATGCTAAGACCCACACTCTGTCCTTGAATTAGCTGTACTTTTTAAAATGAGGAACATGTTGTGTCCTGGTACACAAGACCCGTCATTTATTCAGCGTGTGGTCAAAATGAAAATTAGCAGCCCAACACATCTCCTCTGTTGAGCTCATCAAAAAATGGTGCATGTGTCCGCAGTTATTAACTTCACAAAGTGATGAATGATGGAGCTGATATTCTGTCATCAGCACTGTATAACAGAACATTTTGGTCCTGGCCTCGAAGAAGGATTTTTCTTCTTTTTTTTGGTTGTTTTGGGTTTTTTTTTTTGTTTGTTTAATTCATTGCAATGGCAACAGCCTCCTTGTGACCTTTGCAAATATGTGATTGAAGAATTAATTACTTGGACTGCTCACAATGGCATATTTCATTAAAATTCAAAGCATTCCCATCTATCCTCTGCATACAGCGCAGCCTGTCGAACCTCCAGGAAGATGCTGATGGAAGGACACGTGGCTGGAGAAGAGCCAGGTAGAAAAACTGAGACGACTCAAGCTCATTTCTCAAGAAGAAACTTTTGCGAATGAGTCAAAGTGCTGGCGTTTTGTAGGGTTTGTTAAGTAAGTAATAAAACATGGCAGGGAGTGCATGTATAGGAAAATAATGAATGATGGGGTGGTGTGATGCAGTCTGATGTGATGTGTAGTTACTTTTAACACTCCGGAGTTTTCCAATAACTGCATGTCTCAAAGCGTTTAATTCCTTTTATACTACAGCAACTTGCTAACAATGAAAAAAAATATTAATCATTCTTTTATTTAGTTGTGCGCAAATGTTTGCATAAGCGCAAAAACACTTTCTGAAAAGTTTCAGAAATACTGATTTTCTCTGTACTACTTTGTACAGCTGATTTGCATTTGTTGACACCCATACAACTCCATAAAAGGCAAAGCTCACACAGCTGAAATGATGACTAAAAGGCAGAAATAGACTTTTTCAGCGGTAGAAGTGAAAGTTATATTTTGACTTTCATTTATGCCAATGAAAATATGTAGTGTATATATAGTATATAAGTTATGGAGAAGGTGAATTAGGCATGATTTTTAAAAAGAGAGATTTCTTTACATTTGTGTGTGTAATGTAAAATACTAGCTATTTAAACTTGACAACTTCGTATAATCTACGTATATAAAAGACCAGTAACTCGTCACAATTTATATGATTTGAAACTGATCAGTCAAGGCTTACAGTACATTTAGTCCTATTATACATAAATTTACACACACTCAGGAGCAGAGGTAGGATACAAACGCTTTTCCAAAATGAAGTGCTTGTCATGAGCAGCAGATTTTATATGTAAATGCTCCAACAAACGAGTACGTATCAATCTGTTCATATCCAGCTTGATAAATGAGGCCCAGTAATGGTACTTTTAACCTTGTGGTAGCTATAAACAGTCATTTAAGTGCTGACACTGGAGATGTTCCATAAATATTAAATAAACATTTCCTTAGAGAAAACTTCACCGAATCTATGATTATCCATCTTTGTTAAATAACAACATAATTTATTTTTTAGATATATAACCAACAGGACCTTTTGACTTTGTTTACTTTCTACATGTATTTGTTATGAATTCTGCCTTGTCTTTGTCCCTGTATTGTCATTGCTTTTTTCCCCTTATGTGCCATCATTGTTCTCAGCTGTTTCATGTTTCTAACCTGATTATGTTCATTATTTAAACCCCTCGTGTGTCTTTGTTCAGACGCGAAGTATTACGCTCAGTTGCTCGTTGTCTCTGTCATGGATCAAGCCTCGTTCCTCGTTTCCATGTCATTGTTTTGATCCTGTTCAAGTCCTCTTTATTCGACTCTGTTTTGCCTAGTTAATGCCCATTTGTCGATCGCCTGACCTTCTGGCCACGCTGTTGATTCATGTTTTGGATTTATCTGCCTGGTGTCCTCAATAAAGCTCTTAACTGCACATGCATCCTGCATCTGCTCCTTGGCCAGCCGTTACAATAATGTCTATGTAAGGAGCTGCTTCTCTCAGACTTGAAACTTCATTATTAAGGTTCAGCCTCTTAACTGATGCCACTGCTGAGACAGTCTTCATACGGAGCTATTTGTTTCACTAGCGCATGTCAACAGATTAATCTGAGAGAGCGTTGCATTTTCATTTCCTCCAAAGGCCTGGTGATTTTTTTTTTCTCTAACCCTGCTCAGTGAGCACTATTAATTAATGTCAAATATGCAAATAGACTCCAGTCAGTTCGACATCCTCTTAAGTTTGCTTTCGCTTGAATACACTGAATATTTTAAAATTAATTATAATTCATGTTTGTGGAAAAATGCTTCTTTCAGTCGGCACCAAAGGACAGACTTTTATGACTTCTAATTAATAAATGTCATGAAGACATAATTAAAGTTATAGATTGTTGATTGAGTCACAATGTCATGCTTGCAGGTTTTTATAAATGATTATAGCACAGCACTGCTGAATTTTCAAATCTGACTGGTGTGAGGGTGTTAATTAATTTTCTATAACAGCTGCTGGAATTCAAATTGCAGTGTTATATTGCCATTATTGCTGGTGGATTCTCCTCTTCAGTTCACCCCACAGGTTTTCTATGGGTCAGGAGACTGGGATGATCATGGCAAGACCTTGATTTTGTGGTCAGTAAACCATTTTTCTGTTGATTCTGCTGTAGGTTTTGGATCATTGTCCTGCTGGAAGATCCAACCATGGCCCATTTTAAGCTTTCTGGTAGAGGCAGTCAGGTTTTGTATCCTAACAAAATGTCCAGGTCATCTGGCAGAAAAACAGGCCCAAAACATTAAAGATCCACCATCATATTTAACCATGGGCTTGAGGTAGCTTTCAATATGGCTACCTCTCTGTGTGCACCAAAACCACCTCTGGTGTTTATTACCAAAAATGTCTATTTTGGTTTATAGAACCGTAGAACCCGATCCCATTTGAAGTTCCAGTAGTGTCTGGCAAACTGAAGACGCTTGAGTTTGTTTTTGGATGAG
>JANDJT010000167.1:3449212-3502685 GCA_024331685.1 Stegophilus panzeri | reverse complement strand
ATTTATCAACTTAAAAATTTTGAGGTTATTAGTTTCCTCAATTTTTTGGAGTTCAACGTACTTATCCGGTTTTACAGAATACCTAACTAGTAGGAAAAACATATATCTTCCAGTTTAAAAAGTTCATAAATCAGACACACACACACACACACACACACACACACTGAACAACCTTAGCTCAGTATGAAATCAAACAGACTTGCATATCTGATTTTTTTAAACACTATTTAACACTGTTATCTATACAAATGGAGAAAATACATTGCATAGCTTGCCGCCATTTTAAAGCTGAATAACCTTCTTCCTCAGCAGATAGTTTGTTTCAGTCTGTGCCAGTGTCAGATTCAGATAGGAGATTTGACCCAAAGTCTGAAGGCATAATCGTGCAAATGTGATTTGGATGATAATAAAGCTTATAACAGGGTATTTTAGGAACCGGTTTATGTGAAGATGGAATTACTGAGGAAAACAAGTTCTTTTAATGTGAGAGTGTGATGATCTAGCAGATTTTTGCTATGCTAATCAGGTGATTATAAGCATTACTTGCGAAATTTAAGAAGCAAGGCTGATCAGCTACATTTGGAGTAATTGGAAAATGTAATTATTGCTTTGAAATACAAAAAGGTACCTACTAACTAAAAAGAGTGCACAAACATTTGCCTTATTAGGTCAAATTACATGGCATTAGTTACCCAGTTATAAATACACTATATGGCCAAACAAAACTTTATTTGCTGTTATAATAACCTCTACACTTCTTCACCAATAAGGTCAAGTGCTGATGTTGAGGTGCAGTCGGCATTCCAGTTCATCCCAAAGGTATTCATTGAGGTTGAGGTCAGGGCTGTGTGCAGGCCCACTCGAGTTCTTCCACTGCAACCTTGGCAAACTATGTCTTCATGTGCACAGGGGCATTGTTCTGCCAGAACAGGTTTGGGCCCAAAAGTTCCAGTGAAGAGAAATTGTAAAGCTACAGTATACAAAGACATCTTATACAAATGTTTGCTTCCAACTTTGTGGCAACAGTTTGTGGAAGAGCCTCATATGAGTGTGATAGTCAGGTCTCCACAAACATTTGGCCATATAGGGTATCTAGGTAACTTCATGCAACTCATGCAATTATCCAAAAAGCCAATTATGAGGCAGCAGCACAATGCATAAAATCATGCAGATACAAGTCAAGAGCTTTAGTTAATATTCACATCAAACAGCAGAAGGGATGGGGGGATCACAGTGGCATTGACCGTAGCACGGTTGTTGATGCCAGATGGGCAGATCTGAGCATTTCAGAAACTGCTGATCTCCTGGGATTATCACACACAACAGTGTTTAGATTTTAGACAGAATGGTAAAGCCAAAAATGATCCATTGTACAGCAGTTCTGCAGTTGATGAGAGAGGTCAGAGGACAGACTGGTTCAAGCTGAAGAGTAAATTAACTGTTCTTTACAACCGTGATGAGCAGATAAGCATCTCAGAACACGTAATACATCGAACACTGCTGCTTCTTTAACTATTTCAGCTCTTTGAAAAGCTTACATTTTTTCATAAATCAGTTCCTTGTTAATAATTACTAGGGAAATGATAATGTCTATGTTAAAAATAGTATTTTCTTATACACACCGCCAGAAAGTGTTGTTAGAATTTTGTTGATGTTGTTGCTATTGTTATTTTTTTTCCCTTCTTAAACAAATGACCCTAATCCAGAGTACAAGAGTAGGCTTGATTTGATGCCCTCATACAAAACCAAGTCATGGTCTGAACTACTACTTGCATCATGAAACAAGAGAAAACCAATAAGAGTTAGAAAACTTTACAGTTCACTTTCCTGTCTTAACGGCCAGCCTCTGAGTTTTGCTCTATAACCCCAAGATCAAAAGAATAAAACAAACGAAACGGGCCTATTAAAACCTGAATAATGGTGGTGTGATTAACTCATGTTGTATAAGTCATAATCACACTCAATAAATTGCTTGAGGCAGAGAAATACATCCCAAGGGTAGCAATTTGGATGGCGATAATCATAAGAAGCCAGTGAATACAAATTCTCCTTCTCGATTTAAGTAGCTCATGATATTTGGAATTCTGTTGCTTGGTTGAGACTGAAATCTACGGCCAGATAACAAACATGATAATATAAAGCCGAGAACATAAAATCATAATGCAACAACAAAAAATTAATACAAACGAATGAATTAGAGTGGTATACAATACATTAGATCAGACCCCAACTCCAAATGTAAAAATAATCAAAATAGGGTGAACACACTGATTGGCAACTAGGTTTCTCGTACTCCCAAAGTAGTCTAGAGATGTTATGTTGTTCATAAGACTACATATGTAGTCTATACATCTAACAGCCTTCCACGGTAGCTGACATAACTACATAACATTGAAAAAGGATTATTCCAGCTGTCATAAAAACATTTCATTCAGAGTATTTCTGATGTTACGTCAACGTAAGCCGTGTGACATTATTTTTTAAATAAGGCTATCACACTTTCCAGGGTGACTTACATTAGAACATCATGAACAAATCAGGCTAACACTTGCTTCCTCTGATACACATTGGCATTGTAAGACACATTGTCAGGATTGATCTCGCGATCTCTGGACGATAATAAATATTGGCACAAGTTTTAAGACTTAGGTTGCCAAATCATAGTGCTTATGTAGGTGTCATGTAGGCTTATGAACACAAGCCCTTAACTACAGCTGAGGTCATAAGTTTACATATTCCTTGCAGTTAATGGTTAAAAATAATAAAAAAGGATGACAAAAATTGCATTGTGTTTTATTTAGTCCCGCCCTGAATAAGCTATATGCTATATTCACATAACAGATGTTTACGTATAGTTGACAAGACACAATAATAACTGAATTTACACAAATGAACCCGTTCAAAAGTTTACATACCCTTGATTTGTAATACTGTGTGTCGTTACCTGGATGATCAACGACTGTGTTTATGTTTTGTGATAGATGTTCATGAGTCCCTTGTTTGTCCTGAGCAGTTAAACTGCCCACTGTTCTTCAGAGAAATCCTCCAGGTCCTGCACATTATTTGGTTTTCCAAAGAACCCCTTTCCAACAGTGGCTATATGATTTCAAGAGCCATCTTTTCACACTTTTTACACAAAAGATGATGTTTTAAAAGAAAACGGGTGTTTCGTCCATAATGGTAAAAAAAAAAAAAAAAGAAGAAAAACGGTTGTACTCCAATGTGAAATAAATCGGTGGAGACACACTGAGTACATTTCTGTTCCGCAGTCTATGAGGTTTTCCACCCTTAATGTAGTGTGAAAAATGTACACACACTCCGTGACTACATTACGTGAGGTATAAACATTTTCATTTTGTGATGATAGCAAGACAAAACTGATGTATCTGGTGATTTTAGCATTAGGCCAACTGTCAAATATGTTTTGTGAATGGCTTTGTCAGGCAAAGAGTATGATGGCATGGAATGAGTATACAAGAGTAATTGGGGTGATCTGATGCATAGGAGTTCTACTTCAACTTGGGAACATCCCAATATGGTCCTAAGAGAGGTGTTATATCTAAGGCATGTATATATAATATAGAACGGATCACCAGTATATCTATACCCACTCCTGATCTGGAGTCAAAATGATTACTTTGAACTGCCTTGTATGGGTTTATGAAAGTGAGCAGTCATATACACTATAAGCCAAAGGTATAGAAGCAGGCAAATTATTTTTAAAGGTTCCAAAATAATTGAACAGTTAAGGCAAATTTCCAACAGAACAAAATATTAGACATTTAGTGTAAACAAATGGGGTTTTTTTTTTCTGAAATATTTCAGTGAAGTTATTTTTCCGTATTAAAAACATTATATGGGAAAAGATAGTACAGTCTTTGCTGATAAGTTGCAACCTTTGTAATAATTTGTTTAGGCCTTTTTGTTTAATTTGTTTACTTTGTAATAATTTGTAATAATTTGTTTAGGAGCATCTGAATGTTAGAATCTGGTACATACATTATATTTAGACATGTAAAAAAAAGTTAATAAACAAATTCGGAAGAAATGACTTGTACCCTACTGCTGCTATTATATTAAGTCAAATTAGAGGAAACTAATTACCTCAAAATGTTTAAGTTGATAAATCAATTTCTTTAAGCCACATATACTTAAATATCACAAGTTTGAGTTAAATTTTTGGTATTTGGCTTAAAGAAATTGCTTTATCAACTTAAAAATTTTGAGGTAATTAGTTTCCTCAAATCTTTTGAAATAAATGAACTTATCCGGTTTTACAGTGCATTTTGTTCAAACTTCAGCCTGATCCATAGAGTAGCAGATACTTATGGCAACTTATGAATACCATATGAAGGATTAAGTTGACTAGTCAGTTACAGTTGCATAGACAGGTCCTTGTGCAGGCTTACCTTCGCACCAACATTGCCCATTGGCCCCTCTTCTCCCGTGTCAACGTATAAGAAAAGGCAAAAAGTAATATAAGATATATAAGAATATATTTCTTAAAATATAAGCCATCATAAGGAAAAATATAATGTCATAACATCTGCCATTCAGCCCTCTTAAGTGTTAGAGCATTACTATTATTTTATGGCAGTTGTCCTTATTTTTCAGCCCAAAGTACTGGAATTTATTTAATAGGCAGATGAAACAGCCATATACTTGGTCAGAGGATTTAGGAATTTCATTAAGAAAGGTTCGTTGTTTTTGTTCTTTTATCATAGCTTCAATTTGTATACTTACTTTGGTTAGTGACTTAAACTGTTTAATTAGGTGGTGACAGATTTCATTAACAGGGAATGATGATAGGTGAAGATTAAGTTGGTATGCATGTACAAAATAAAACGTAATAAAATGTCTTTATGTATATTTGCCTGCTGTGGATCTGTTTAAGCACTACTTTAATAGCGAGAGAGAGAGAGAGAGACCCTGAATGTATCCACACTGAAAGAGCCATCCTGCTGCTTATGACTAATTTTACAACACGTTCACTAATTCATAGAACCCCTTTCTACCTTTTCAATTTCATTATACATGTTTTCTTTTCAAGCATTGTCTGGAGAAATTGAAATCATCAGTCTGAAGGTTAAGGTCGCCTTAGATTTTTGCTTCTTCAGCATCAGCAAGGTCTAAACAAAGACTAAACTCAGAAACAATATAACTGGCTGATTGTGATCAGAATAAAAGGCAACGTGAAAAGGTGACTTAATTCCCAAAGCTCTAAATGAGATTTCTCTGTGTTCTGTTTGGCCGTTCTACATTATATGCCATTCATTCCTAGTTTCCAGCCATCATTACAGCATGGGAGAGGAAATCTCTTTCAACAGCTGTGTGATGTACATCTAGACAATCTGATAACAAAGTACACAATAAGAAATGTATGTTGAGAAAATTCAGCTTGCTCTTTGTTCCCAAATAACATTGGACCGGATCAAAGCAACCTGGGCTTCCATAACACCTCAGCAGTACCACAGGGTGATTGCCTCCATGTCTCGCCGCATTGATGCAGTAATTCATGAAAAATGAGCTCCAACCAAGTATTGAGTGCATAATTGACATACCTTTCAGAAGGTCGACAATTCTGTATTATAAATTCTTTATTCTAATATTTTAAGATAGTGGATTTTTGATTTTCATGAGCTGTCAGTTAAGAATGCCAAGCATTAATATTACTCAACCATCATAGATAAATATACGTATAAGTCGAAGTTACTTTTTTCTACGATTGATTCGGTCTTAAAGCTTATCCTATATCCTCCTCCATGAATAGTGCTCAACCAGAAATTGCAACAACTCATTATCCTTATTAAAATAGGTGAAATCTTGGAGTGTTCATGGTGTTGTTTCAGGAGTTCCCTTGTCGGGTTTTCTTTGCTTCAAATACGCAGTATCGGGGTCGAAATAATTTAGCTCCTCACTTTTCCTTCCATGTTGAGATTTATCCACATCTGAATCTCATGATGAAATGGTGAGGACAAAACAGCATTTAAATAGAACTATACAGGTGCATCTCGAAAATTAGAATATCGTGGAAAAGGTTCGTTTTTTTCCCGTAATTTAATTCAAAAAGTGGAACTTTCATATATATTCTAGATTCATTACACATAAAGTGAAATATTTCAAGCCTTTTTTTGTTGTTGTTTTAATCTCGATGATTGCGGCTTACAGTCAATTCGAGTCAAGTCAAATGGGGGTCAGGGGGACATGCGGGTGTCAATCGCCATAGACAAAATCCACTGACTCCTTTTTGTATTGTAGAGCGGAAGTTCTCAAGTTCTGTGTAGTGTGTAAGTATCCTCGCCGGCAAGCCATTCCAAAAAAAAAACTTGTGTATAGTTTAAACAAACACCATCTTTTTCTTTAATTGTTTTTAAAATGTTTTTACCTCCTAAAGAACCATGTTTAGAAGGTGGGTAACATTATATATATATAATATATATAATATATATTCTCATTTCTTCTGACATATTGACACCTCAGTCTACACAAAGAACAACACAGATGGTTTAATGTTTTGGTATTTATTTCAGTAAAAGAGAGCAACGGTATAATACAACATCGAGGGACTGTCGAAATTTTATACACATCACAGCGTTTTTTTCTCAAGAATGTAATCAACAAACGTTTCAATAAATTTCACAAACATCAGTCTGATCATTTCTTGACAGCACGATTATACATAAAATGACCGCAGTGACTCCCTCCAGCTGTCTCTGACTAGAATAAAGGGATGTTTGAGTCTGTGTGTGTATTCTCCAGAAAGTCAACCCCAATGTCCTACCTCCTGTCACAAAACAAGATCTATTGCAGGGTGCATTTTCTAGTACACTTGTTTAGCCAACAAACACACTAACTTCTGCTTGTAGAATCGCAAAGTATTCCTTAATGTACTCTTATCTTAGACTGTCACAATATAGCAGATGCCCTTATCAATCTGAACAGCAGTTCCACACGCTTCAACACACTCGAACACAAATGAGTCATCTCTGATCTTCTCACCACCTCTTCAAGTTCCCTGTGACGAGACACTACCTCAACTTTCAGTTATTACTAGGTGTTTGCTTGAGCTACTCTGTACACTCGGCACAAAATCCAAGTGAGGCGGCTACCTCTTGAGCTAATGAGGCGCATCAACACAGCCCCGTCACTGTTTGCACTTTCTGAGCAAGGTGAGAACAAAGAAGGAACTAGAGGAGGAAAGGCTTGGATACCAACATGAGTTCTCAACAGCAGCGTCAGTCTTTATTAGGAGCAAGCTAATGATTCTGTGCCATGTCTGCTTCCATTAACATGAGTCATTAGCTTTGGATTGGGTCATGGAACGCGAACACTGCAAACAGGGTAGGAAGGAGAGGAGGAGGAATGGGACGGTACGTCAGCTTTGTCACTTTGGACATTTATTGACTTGTTTTCGTAGTTGGAGTTGTGGAGGAGGACAGGAGCAAGACAGGAGGAAGAGCAGACACACTGACAGGTGTTCAGCTTAGACTTCTTTTCCTAAACTGGGGCATCACTTATTTGATCGAGCATTGTGTCAAATGTGTCAAAATGTTGACGGGTCCTATTTGCTCTTGAAGGCATTTAGGTCCAGCGGATATTTTGCTGCTTTCCAAACATATGTTTCAGCGTGCTATAAGATGCCTAGGCATAATAGATCATTTTCTGCTAAATTAATAAATAAATGTTAAACTGGAACACACCAACTGTGAATGGCAACATTTACTTTATACAAATCAATTAAAAGATGATCTCACATGCAGAGTCATAACCATTTGCATGCCATATAAAAAATTACTATGTTTTAAAGTTATGGATGCAGTTAGCATATATACCTTTTCTTATAGCTACATTCGTATAACATCAAACAAAATTCAAACATGATCCCTTGGTAAAATCAGTTTTCAAACACAGCAATAGAAGCAATACAAAGGCCATGCTGTGATGTGCCAGAACTGCATAAAGTGGCACACAGCATGCTAAAGTAAAAAATACCTTTGAAGGGGAAAAAACTCAGACGGGAAGTGTAGATGTGGATGATGTACTGTTTGTACAGTAGTCATTCATTATTCAAGAGGAATGCAAAGCTGCTCAAGAGACACCTTGTTTGTACCAGGTCATGAAAAAAGCAAGACCAAGCAGGCCAGTTCTCCTCACACTGGAAGTTCCACCCACATTTCGTCCTCCCACTCCTTTAGTCTTGGGAACTGTCTGTGAGAAATTGGAGAGAAATTGGGTGGAAATTAATAAAATTGCCTAAAATACAAGTAAAAGGTGCAACATTATAGTGTCAGTGTACTTTTGTGTAACAGTGGAGAATAGAGTTAAATCAAGGTACATGAGGCTATTGAAACGATAATCCAACAGCTCAATGAAATCAGGCAGGCAATAGCTGGTACACGTGCAAAAGTGCAATCCAAAGACAATAACACGACACAAGGCAAGAGTCACAGAATCAACAAAGCAGTCTGGAATAATAAGACCTTAATCAGAACTCAGAACTTATTCAGAATATAGAATTTACTTACTCGGAACGTACTCAAGAATTCAGACCTTAATCAGAACTCAAAACTCAGGATGTTATCAGAACTCAGAACCTACTCAGACCTCAGAACATACTTACTCAGAACATAGTGAGAATTCAGAACTTGCTAACTCAGAATTCAGAATTTATTCAGAACTTATTCAGAATTCAGAACTTATTCTGAACCCAGAACTCAGACTTTATTTACTCAGAACTTAGGCCTTACCTAGAACCCAGAACTTAATCAGAATTCAGAACTAATTCAGAACCCAGAACTCAGATTTTATTTACTCAGAACTCAGAACTTACGTAGAACTAAGAACATACTCAGAATTCAGAACTTACGTACTCAGACCTCAGAACTTACTCAGACCTTACTGACTCAGAACTTACTCAGAACTCATAACCTACTCAGTACAGGATGATTGGCAAGCCTTTGCAATTGCTGAGTAGTATACATGAGTTTATATACAAATAATCCAGAAAATAAACTGAAAGTGAAGGAGGGAACCTGAGTAGTACTCAGGAGATGGAAGCAACTCCTGGAAGGGAGGAGCAGCATTCTGGGTTCCTTTGGTAGTCAGGTACACCAGTGGATGAATTAATCAAGGCTGGTCATGCAGTCAGAGATGATGGCATGCCACTCATTCAAGGCCCATTCCCAACCTGAGTGCACCATTGTTCATGACACCTGTCTATTAGAAAACATAAATGCAAACAAGTTTTGTGATGCTAATTAAAGAACATGGATGAAGTATATCACTGAAGATGCTCAACTGAGATGTTTTTCATTCATTTACAATACAAGAAATGTTTAACATGGGTGCACCCAGCAAAAATGTCATTTATTTGCTAGCGCTTCTCAGGCAGTGCAACACAGAATGATGGTGTTCGATGTAAGGGATTTGAATAAGCTATGAGGGATCCTTTAACAGCACTCAGATGGGGAGATGTCAAAAGCTAATCATAGGGTGGATAATAACCTCAGCTCTCAATTTCCTTGGGATAAATGTAAGCGTGTATGATTTCATTGTTTTATGTGGCAGCTAGCATAATCCAGAGCTCAGTGAATGTATAATTCATTGGCAAGCCAGTACATCCATCTTAAATAGGGTTGCAGTTTATGCACTTAGCCCTTCTGAGTGCATGACATGCCACGTATTGAACAGCTTAGACAATGAAATGCTTCACGTTTCTGAATACCTCGGGGGCATTTGCTGGATGACATGAGATGATTAACTGTTTAGGCCCGCAGACTGCCGAGTTAAATGGGTTCGATCGAGTTAGAGCCCGCTCCCAACCTCGTTCATTAGCAACTGGGATGGGAAACAAGTCACTGTGACAGCTGTGTTAAATAACTGCCAGCACATTGGAGGATAAATATGTTTCAGCCTATTTAGGTGTCCTTTATCAAGCAGCATGTTAGAACAATAGAGTAATGACATACGCTATGCGTGACTCAGTGCATTGCTCATCGTTATGAATCGGCTTGGCATGAAGTGCATATTTGTTTGTTTAATGTTGCCAAACTTATTTTAGCTGTAAAACTTCAGACAGCATGGCAGACACGTAGCACTGCAGTATGGATCTCAGGGCTGTTGCTGTGGAACATCAGTGAAACATGTCATCACTTATTACTTACAATGTAGAAGCTGGAATGTCACCAGAAACGCTTTGTTCTCTCTCTCTTGAACTTAGTAAGACAAAATAAATGCAGCTTGTTACCAAGAAATATTAATAACACTATAAGAAGACTTTACAATAGCGGACAAAGTTACAGATTTACCTCCATTTAAAAATGTTAAAGAAACGCCACCTTACAGAAAGCTTCACTATGTCAACAATATCAACCATACTCACTTCACCTATCAGCAACACTTTTTGAAAAATAATTTTATGTGGAGCATCCACTATACAAGGTTCTGTATCATATTTTCCTCTAGACCAGGCTGCTATATCCTAGAATTTTGTTGTCTAACCTATCACGATACAGATTTAACATAAGAGCACATTAGGAGTTAGATTGAGTTATTTTGCAGGCACTCTTACCCAAGTGAAAGAAACAGTCTAAAGAGACAGGTCTTTAGTTCTTTCCAGAAAGAATGGAGATATGAGGATGTTCCTAGTAGAGGGCAAAGCTCATTTCAGCACTGAGGGGTCATGACACTGAAGATCTTAGATCTCAGAGGAGGACATGCCAGTCACCCTGAGGTTGAACACCATAGTTGGCGTGCTGGTGTGTACCTAATCTGGTGCAGAGTCCTTTGAGGCCTGGACTGCAAAGATGAGAGTTTTGAATTTGCTGCAACATTCTAGCTTATTCAGCGTTTCAAGAACCATCTCTCTAATGTTTTCTGGGTGTTCTGCAGCCTTTTCTTCATAACATATAGCAACATAATAAGACTTTACATTAAGGTTCCCTTAGCTGACATTATTTACTGCATGAACCGACAGTGAACTTCAGCATTAACACACTATAGATGATGTTGACGTAAAAAGAAAGCACATTTTAATTGAGGTTTATTTAAATGTTAAATAAACTGTTAATGTGATTTTTTTTTTTTTAAATACCCATATAACTTGGGTTAAATGAAATTATGAGAGGTCCAGCATAGGGGAGTTCTTGGCCGGCAGTCGGATCAGTTCTGTTCTGTTGAGGTTGAATATCAGATGATGGGTTTTCATTCAGGAAGAGATGTCAGAAACGCAGTTCTGTATCATCTGGGAGACTCAGGATATACTGTATAGAGAACAGGAGAAGTCAAGTTTTGTGTCAGCAGCATAGCAATGAAAACTGACTACTAAACCCAGAGATTCAGAGATGGACCAAGACGTGATCTCTGAGGAACCCCAATACTGAAGCTATGAGGTAAGCACTTAATAACATGGTTGCAAATATCATTATATGACCTTAAGTAGTTATTCATTTATTCATTTGTACATGCATACATTTTAAATGTATGCCTTTTTCTTAAGTAGTATGCATTATATTTTTCAGGTTAAGACAATTTGAGGCCCCCTAGGTCACCTAATGGGCAGTGAATTGGGCAAAGAAAAAGTAACAATTTCTGTGAAGCCTATATTCATTATAAATGGTATCATATTAATTTGGGGCCAAGCACTGAATAATTATAACAATAATCATTATTATTTTCTTCTTTCTATGATTACTATACTTCCATAGCCCATTTTTATACAAACTTTGGTACAGTGATAAAGGACAATCTCAACTACCTTCAGAGTAACTTTGGTGTATGTCCCTCAAGTGCTCTAATGCAACCAACAGGGCAAATTTGTACACACTTTTGCGAAAATAACTACACAATTTCCACCCTATTAGATTTCCCACCATTTTTAAGAGTTTCTTCAGCATATTTTGTCCAATTTCCTTGCAATTTGTATCATTACACCAACCATGTCAAAAATTATTTCTCAGATTTTTGACATATGGTGCAGTTCGTCCTTGACGTGCATTAGAATTTCTCAGCAATGCTTTTATGTATTGATACCAAACTTGGCAAATATGTTTAGCAATATGACCTGATTTTAACAAACAAGCTTCCAGTTCATTTGTACGTTGGGAGGGCTACTGAACACTGGAAATGAGACAAGGTCTCAGCAAAGGCTTGACGTATTGCCATCCAATTTCTTCTCGATAACAAGTGCTGATGGTTGGCATGGGATGGGGTCAGAAACCGCTTGGCCTCTTAATCACTACTTACAGCTATATTAATAATCATAACCATGTAATAATTTTATCATTCATAATATATCATTTTATAAACATTTAAAATGTAAAGTGAATGTTAAATTATTGCTCATTGTAGGAAAGTTGTGAGATACTATTGTATTTCATTAATCTTGAATTAAGCGTTTGTAATGTAACATTTATATATATATTTTTTTTTAAAGAATTTTTAATAAATATGACAATTTCTTTCTTCACAGATCATTATTAGTTATAAAGTAATATTTTAATTCATTACAGCACATAGCATTATAATGAATAGTGACACTTGCATTACAACCTCATTATAAGTTGTCAAGGAATTATTTACAGCACATTAATAGAGCTTTGTGAGTCATTATAATCATTGCTTATGATTTATGAATCATTAATTACCTCATTGTGTTACCTAAACCCTTAAGTTACCTATTTATCCATTTAACTATTCTCTCTGGCGTGCACTCTCTGAATGGGAATGAAGACACTCCAAATACTCGTGTTTTCCCAGCTGACAGCAATCCTCTACTGCGCTCTCATCGATACTGTCTTCTGTTTTGATGAAGCGTTTGGCTGCTGCCACCAAGAACAGCGGCAGCTATTACTGACAGATTTAAACCTTCAGGCAGGTTAAACAAGGTGAGCTGTCAGGGCGCTGTATTTAGCCACCTTTGTCCTGTATTCACGTTGCGGTTTATTCATGCTACATTCAGCCCAAAGTTGAGTGCATCGTGAAGATTAATAGGCCCTTTAAATAGCTGCGCTCTTGCACTGTGGCTCAAACAGCTTGACACCGTGTAACAAATTCTCCTTTTAGCACAGAACTCTTGGTACCCTCCTGCTCCATGCTGCATGGGGAATCTATTCATCCAGATTAATCATTGTTATTGAGCTAAACATTTATTTTGATTTTGATTTTTATTTTTGCAGTTCTAGTAACATTTTAATTCATATTATTTGGGGTGTATTTTTGACGTCGTGTGAAGGCAACGTGCGCGAACAAGAGTGAGTATGCGGCATGAAGCAAATACTGTTAACATATACATTCGCTTAGGACAAAATAAAGAAGAGAAAGATTATTTTATAGTGTGTTATAGGGTTTCTCAGATGTTTTTATCACCACATCCAAAAAAAATTGTCAAAAAGCATTTGTTTAAATACTGTATAGATACCGGGGGATCCCAAAGCGATAATTTTCATATAACAGCATGTCCTAAAATAAATTTTTCCTCTTATATCACAGCAATTTGCTAACAATTACAAGGTATTTTTATTATTATTATTAATTAATGAAGAACGTAACATACTTTCTATGCGTTTATAGTTAGAGTTCGAAAGTTTGGCTTTCCTCTCTGGCCATTTCTCATGACATATCTGTTATCACTCTGCTTTGGCCAATCTTGTCTCAGACCTCTTCACATATGTGTTATATGTATATAACAGATATGTATATGCCTAAAATATAGCCAGATTTCATTCACTGCGGTCTTTAAATAAGGGCTGGGGATCCAAAGGGAAGCAAAACTTTGACTTCTTGCCTTTGCTTCTCTTCAAACTGTGCTCTGGTTGGTTTTTTGCCTTATGTGGGTCCACCCACATTTCATTTTGAAACTATTTGAAATTCATTTAAAAAATAAATGATTTGCATTCAACTTCATTTATTGTTGTATAAAATGTGTACCATGGATGACCTTTACTGTCACAAAAACTTTTTTTTGCACCTAGAAGAACAGTTTTCACCCCATTCTTGTTACTGGTGTGTCCTTGCCATGTGACAAAGCCTCACTCAGGACAGCGTTAACATGGCTCCAGAGTACTGCTTCTTACTGCCCTTAGAACAATGCCATCCCTCAAGGGGCATTCACAAATTCTGGGAAGAGGCTCTCATCAACTTAGCAGCAGCCGAAACGCACACTAATTCTCTATGGGTCGGCTTTGAACTCTGGTGCTGGCTCTATAACTTCTCGTTACACTCAAGCATCCAGAATAACAAAGAAATCCAGGCTCAGTTCGGTGCAGTGGGGGATGGAGACTGAGGCTGACAGCGATGTGCCGTTGGGACTGGGAAGCATTCGCATACATGTCCTCAAAAGCATGGAGCTGAAAAAGTAATGTATTTAAAAGTTTATTCTACTATATCGACTAGCATGAGATATCAAGTTACCAAAATATAGATGAAATAGTTTTTGGTAAAAAATAAAAAAAAAGTTAGCATCAGGGTTGTTGGGCCAATGGCACGCAAGGGCCATAAGGTAAATCGAAGAGACTAGACACCAGATTTGTCATTTTGATGCATATGTGCTGAAAAAGAAGCTTAACTTAGCATTAGCTAGCACTGGGATGAGTAACACCAAAAAAATAAACAAATATATATAAATAAAACATATGTAAATAAATACTGAGGTTTTTTTTTTGTTTTTTTTTTTGTAATCTTCCCTATTCCAAACAAAAATGAAATAAAAACACAATACCTTCCCTTTAATTGGAAAAACAAAACATTAATAAATACAAGCACGAGTTACTTTGTTATTTGTACTCAGGGTTTAGTAATGGTTTGTTTGTCATAATAATATATTAAATAAACCTTAAGGTAAAGCTTTCAAATAAAAACATTCCCACAACATTGCTGCAACATATAAGTTGTAGGAACAAATTTCTACTAGCAAGCCATTAACCTTTAAACAGATTATTATTATTATTATTATTAGAGATGCATCGATACTAAATTTCTCAGCCAATACGATATCCAATTATTCAGAGTGATATCGGCCGATACCGACAGGTCTGCCTTAATAATGAATTCCACAATTCTGAAGAAAATGCAAATAAAGACTTTATTCTCTCCATTTCAACTAGTTGTTTCACAGAAACTGGTCTCATAAACACAAAACACATTACTCTAATTAACATGAACACATGAACTAAAGTCTGTAGATTGAAGTAAGATTATTAACTTATTGAATGTTATTAATTCTTATTAACATTGACTGAATTGTAAAAAAAAAAAAAAAAAACCTCCTGTTAGTCTCACATTCACTCACCACAAACAAAAGCATTTCTACTTCATCACTGAACATCAAACTGGTAATATATAATATCAACTTTTTTATATATTAACATTAACTGGATATGAAATACTCTATTCTACAAATATATTTTTCTGTGCAATATATACTTTTTTGTCAACTCATCTTCATTTAAATCTTTCAGCGGTGTACTCGCCCTTTAATTCAGCGCGAGCAGCACGGCAAAAAAATAAATTAATTAATTTGACTCGACGCCGAAACTCCCGCTTCACTGCTGCGGCGTCCGGTGTCAAATTTTATCAGTGCAGCGCTTACAGAGATTACAAACTGCAGTTTTGTCGTCATTCCACACAAGAGACATCATCTTTACGCACAGTACGAAATCGATGTGTTTTCCCGCCCCCTTTTGATTGATCGGATGTTTTTAAACTCTCGGCTGATGGCCCATAGCGTGAAAAAATAGCCTTTATCGGCCGATACCGATTACTGGCCAATACATCGGTGCATCTCTAATTATTTATTTATTTATTTTTTTATGTTGTTGTTGTTGTTGTAAATATGATAAACAGCTTCCTTTTTTCATACCATTACAAAGATTGGAGAACAGAAAAACAGAAAAATGTCTATTGATGACATCTATAGCTATATGTACAACGAAAGTTTAAAAGTTAAAGTTAAGATAACAACATACAACCAAGTATGTAGCTTATATACATAATTTCTGACTCTAGCGTAACACTGCAGTGTACTAAGATGAAAAACGAGTGCAAAAGCTAGCATAACGTGTTAGTATACAAAGTTGAACAAATCGTCAAGGTAAAAAAAAAACTAGCATAAAGTTAATAAAATAACATAAGTATAAGAACATAAAACTGGATGACAGCTTGTAACTGGGAGTGATGTACTGTAATGGGAGCAAATGTGGCGTCTTTGTTGACGACAACAAATATCCCTTTTATATTCTTCTAATGCGATGATGTCATTCCCGATCTCCCGGATCTGGTCCTCCTAAATGTGTAGGGGAG
Organism: Stegophilus panzeri; assembly: GCA_024331685.1. NCBI lineage: Eukaryota > Metazoa > Chordata > Actinopteri > Siluriformes > Trichomycteridae > Stegophilus > Stegophilus panzeri. Next base: position 3,486,389 of record JANDJT010000167.1, on the reverse strand, counting down.
CGAGAGAGAGAGAGAGGGGGAGAGAGAGAGAGAGAGAGAGAGAGAGAGAGAGAGAGAGGAGGCCAAAATACATCCAGGAACATGCCAAGTGTCTATCAATCATATGGAATTTGTATCAAATTCAGAATTGAAGTTCCTCCAAGCTCAGTAGGTGAATATTCTCTTCCAAGCCTGTTGTATGAGCAGCTGCTTTTACGGAAGATGGACCAACTCATTCTTTATTAATATAAAAGGTTTGTATAAATATGGACAGGGATGGCTTATAATATCATAATAGCATTTAATTTCTAAGTGCCTTTCAGAGAGCCTGAGGACACTTTAGACGCACCTCTCAGACCATGTAATAGGAACAAATAAGAAAAAAACAATTTTTTTAAATAAAACGAATAAGGAATACAAAGAAAACAGCATGTTTTGTACAACTATTAGATAAAAACAGATAAGCAAACTAATATGTAGAGGGCACAAAAACACAGATGTGCATGAGTCATTAGGTGGGTGGAAAAGCAAGTGGAAAAGATTGTTGTTTTGGCTGAGTTCTAAAAAGTGTGCAGGAACAGAGACGGAGATAAAAGAGTGTTCCGTAGTTTTGGGTCAGCCACACTAAAAGCATACTAACATCTCCAGCTGTGTGAGTTGAGAGTTATAGGGACAGAGAGCAGATATGAAGATCAGAGAGTGCATGCAGATGAGTATGGAAGAACGAGGCGAGACACTCGCATGGTGTTTTTCCAATCTTTAACTGATCATTTTGCTGAGCCTGTGCCCATGATTGCCTCAGATTCCTGTTATTTTCTGACAAAAGTGGAACCTGAAGTGATCTCCTGCTGTTGCAGCCCGTCTGCCAAAAGGTTTGATGCGTTGTGCTGTTCTGAGATGCTTTTCTGCTCACCATGGTCGTAAAGTGTGGTTATTTGAGTTACCATAGACTTCCTGGCAGCTCGTATCAATCTGGCCATTGTACTCGGATCTCTCTCATCAACAAGGCATTTCCGTGTGCAGAACTGACACTCACTGGATGTTTTCCCAGGAGATCAGCAGTTTCTGAAGTCTATAGTATAGTTCATTGTAAAGGTATTGTAAATAAATAAATAAATAAATAAATAAATAAGTGATTAATAAAGCATTAATAAGCATTTCACTCATTTCAATTATTATGAAAAGCCACTGATCTTGAACCACAAATGGAAACCGCAATCATTACTGAAACAGCTTTACTTTACTTAAACCCACCATTACCAATACGAAGTTCTATTTTTTTGTTGAGTTTTCACAGTTATTAGCCTATTTGACTGGTCACTTGAATGACATGGGTTTAATGCTCAGTTTAATAACTGAAAAAAAAAAAAAAAGTTAACCTAATTGTGGTCTTTCAGTGGAAAGTTCAGGAACAAAAAGCTCTATGGTTCAAACAGGCAGAATATTATTTGACACATGAGAATAATGAGCCTTGGATTTTAATTGTTCATAAAAGAAATCTGTGCTGAGGAGGTTAGTTGGTTTTCTTTTCAGCTAAAAAGGTCGCTAGCCGCAAAATGTTTGAAGATCCTAGACATTGGTAGTCATGGGAACTGTCAGCTTTTTAATTGCATTGCACGATTGAAATTATTTCAGTTTCACCACTCTTCATCCAAGTGTTATTACAGTCCCCTCCAAATCTTTTGGAACAGCAATGCCACTTCAGTTGTTTGTGCTATACATCAGGCATTTGGGTTTGAGATCAAAAGATGGATATGAGATGAAAGCTTAGTATTTCAGCTTGTATTTCCGGCATTTATATAAAACATAGAACCTTTTGCATCAGACTACCGAATGTTTAGGTGAGCAAAAGTATAGGAACAAATTGACGTAAATTAAAGCAATAACACTTAATATTTGGTTGCATATCCCTTGCTTGCAATAACTGCATCAAGCCTGAGACTCAGTGACATCACCAAATTGTTGGTTTCTTCTTTTGTGATGCTTTTCCAGGTTTTTACCGCAACCTCTTTCAGTTGTTGTTTGTTTCTAGGGGTTTCTCCCTTCAGTCTTCTCTTCAAGAGGTGAAATGCTGCTCAATTGGGTTAAGGTCTGGTGATTGACTTGTCCAGTCTAAAACCTTCCAGCTTTCCCCCCCGATAAAGTCCTTTGTTGAGTTTGCAGTGCTTGTCTTGCTGCATGATAAAGTTCCTCCAGATTCATTTGGATGCATTTTTTTGTAAATTGGCAGACAAAATATCCTGTAAACTTCTGAATTGATTCTGCTACTACCATTATGAGTTCCATCATCAATAAAGATTAGTGAGAATGTTCCAGAAGCAGACATGCAAGCCCAAGCCATGACACTACCTCTGCCATGTTTCACAGATGAGCTTGTATGTTTTGAGTATTTTTAAACTAGCTTAATTTGGCATACAAAGCACGGCCCTGGCCAGCCTGTCATTAACTCCCCTGTCCATTGCTCCTCCTCCAATAAAAAAAGTACATAGAGTGAGCATGGGACAGCATGATCCTTTCCCCAATGGGCCTCTATTATCATTTTTTGCAGTTCTCATTTTCGACCACTAGGTGCAATAATAACTCTGTGGAAGCTAAATGGGGCAGTGAGCGTGCTGTCCTGTGATTTTGCAACATCTATAAAGGCAAGCAAATCAATGGAACATTGGCTTATGTCTGTCAAATACAGACATTTTTTAAATTGTTAGTCACTCAAAAAAAGAAGACAGTATTTCAATGGAATTTAAAATGTATGCAGATTAACATTGGTTCAACAGCTAATATATATGTATGGATCTTCCTAGACTTGGACAACCACTGTCAAAAACAAACATTTATGGCTCTTGTTCTTCTGTTTAATGGTTTATTTAAAAAAAAATTGTGGTCTCAGTTGGTTTACTCCATTCTGATTAAGGTGAATTGGGGTACGGTGGCTTAGTGGTTAGCATATTTGCCTCACGCCTCCACCCTGGCTGTGTGGAGGTTTCAGGTTCTCCCTGTGCTTTGGGGGTTTCCTCTGGATACTCCAGTTTCCTCCCCCAGTCCAAAGACATGTGTTGTAGGATGATTGGCATTTCCAAATTGCCCGTAGTGTGTGCGTACATGCAAACATAGCTAGTGTGAGAACATGAGAAACATCAGAAACATTCCCCATGAAATTGGTGTTCAACACCAGTGACTAATGTCAGCTGAAAAAGAAAAAAAAACAACATAAGTCAAAATCAAAATGACTTTTAGAAGTGCAGTCCTCCCACTTGTATTACAAAATCTACTTTTCCACACAGATGCACTACTTTGAAACATTGTGTCTATAAAATGTCCTGTTTTTTTGTGTGTGTGGTCTTCTGAGCGATACATCATTACTGCATGAGGCAACTCACAACAATATTTATCCTGCTTACATGTGCATTTTTATAGCCAACTGTTCTCAAGAAAGTCGGGATATCTGCTCAAATAAAAATGAAGATAAGAACAATATACAAGCTCTGAAGGGTGCAAATCCCAGAATGCTTAGTAACAGATCTGTAATGCACACAAAATCAAAATTGACACCTGATTTAATGAGGATCTGTTTTCCCGCATAACTACCTGTCATTTGAGTTTAGAACTCTCCAACATGCCAAAAGTAAATCCGTAACTAAATGGGAGATGTTCTGCAACTACACATCATTTTGGCAATGTTGTTTGTCACAAACTGCAAAACTTTGACATTGATTAAACTTTGATAAATTACCAAAGTGTGTATAATATGAGTTCCTTTCAGATTCTGTCATGAAATATGATAAGGGAACAGGTGCAGGCTTGTCACAATGAAAGGCATATGTTTGAAGATACTCAAAGTGTTCATGTATTCAGATACGAAGTCAAGTCAAACTGGAACTAGTGAAGCAATTATTCTACCCTCAGGATTCTTTTAGATATTAACCCATTATACAGGCGACTTATAACTTGGTTACTTTGAAGCATATTATTTAGTAACTACTGTGAATTATTAACTAACAATTTCCAAATTCCAAAATGTTTGGAAAGTGGGTAAATCCTGAAGGAAGACAAAAAATACAACACATATATTTTATTTATACCACAGTGCTGTTAAATTTCTTTAATCTGATTGGTCAAAGGTGTTGATTAATTTTCAATAACAGTAGCTCTGACCGTAGTCCTGCCTATATGAAAAAAATAATTATAAATCAAATCACATCTTTTTTTATTTTTTATTAAAGCACTGCAGACACTCCATATAGAGTAACTGGATTTGGGTATCATCTTTGCCATGGTGAGGTTTTGAATGAGAGGAAAGAGTCTCCAGCGTCCTGCATAGGAAAGTCTTCAGGACAGATGGCTTTGCAGTTTCAGTGTAACATGACGAGCGTTTTTAGTCTTATTACCCTAAAGAGACAGAAAAAGGAGAGGTTGATGAGGTAAAGACTAAGGTTTATAGCCTAAAAAGACTGTTTAAAGGCAAACAGGAAGTAACTTATTTCACGGTATGAAAACGTATGATGTGCCATTCACTAATAAATAAAAAATTGCAATCAAATTTCTGTCATGTACAAGGAATAAAACACTTTGGGAAATGCTGTTATTGGAAAATAAGCAACCTGGCAGTGGTAACACTCCCCTGATGATTATTTTACTATAAGTTTTATTCCTTATGTCTCCATTTCATCCTAAGCAGGTGCAATTTGATTTGTACTCTAATTGATATAGTAACGAAAGCAAAGAATGTAACTCTAGAACAGCCAAAAAAGTCCTTAGCGATTAAGAGGTTAAATCAAATTGCCTGCTGAGTAGCAATCTTCTCATCTACATTTTAAATTCAACTGTATGATTACTGGAGATCCAATAGACGTAAGTGCCTTAACCACATATAACTTCTAATGTTAATGTAACACCGCTTAATATGACTTCTCATACATGCAGAACATTTCTTTTCACCCTAACCCAAAATACATGGTGAAGTAGCGTTCAGAGAGGAAATCATAGATAATCATGATGCAAGTAGGGGGCACACTTTTCGAAGCTATCACAGACGAGATAATATATGAGATCACCCTCAAAGCCTCTTTCATCCTTTGTTCTCAGACACTCTATATAATGATGCTATTACAGTAATGGCCATATTAGAACAGAAAAATCACAGGCTTTCTTACAGTTGTGTTTTTCCTCATCTCCTTTTCAACATCATATTGTCAGGAACTACTCCTAAGGGTACACGATAACGCATGGAGAGAGAGATGAGAGAGAGCAAGCAAGAGAGAGCGAGTGAGAGAGAATCGAATCCCTTCATTTCCAAGGCTCATTTGAGATTCCCTCTGAAGAGCTGGCAGACACTTGACTCAAGCCGAATCCTGTTCCACTCTCCACACGGCCTGGTTCTGCCTTTTTGGAAGCCTTCACGCAATCGCAGTTTGACAAGGAGCCAGGTGAAATTGGGGGGAACCGTCAGGAAGAATAAGACTCTTGGCAGGCTGTTTGTGGATTTATCCCTTTTAAACACCTTCGATAATGCCATCAAGGTCTCGGAAAGGTGCCTTTTGAATCAAGGTGTCAAAGCTGGGGCACTATCTCGGCGTCACAGCTTGGCTCCTGGGACTTTCTGGAACATTAAAGCCCCGTCGCTTTTGGGTAGACAGAGGGCATGAAGAGGTCAACATGTTTTGAATTAGAGCTGAAGGAGGTCTTGAGAGTTGGGGTGGTGTTGGGGGGGTTCCCTTTGGGAATCGCAACCAAACAGTGGAAAAAAAAAGAAACCGTAGCAATTTTAAAGAATGCCCAATAACTGTACAATCAACTGTTACCACAGAAACCACATTATTGGTAATCATCTTTTAAACACTGTAAAGGGGCTTGATATTACATATTGAGAATAGTATGTAATGGTTTTTGTGGTTGTTTCCCATAAAGACATAATGAATAAACTGTTCAACTTTGTAATGTAATAAGTAAAGAATCAAACATGACAGGGCACACTGTTGTAGGAAAATAATGAATGATGGTGTGCTGTAATGTGCCCCAATGCGAAATGGAGCACCACGGCAACCCTGAAGTTGATTGTTTTCCAATAACAGTGCATCCTGACGTGTTTTATTCCGCTTATACCACAGCATTTAGTCAACACTAACTATTTCATTTCTAATGACACGTCATACATTTGCTCCATTTATAGTTCCATTTCATGTTGTGCAGTGTATACAAAACAAGTTAATTCCTGTTATGACTTACGTTAAAGCAGCTATAACAAATCACAAAGCCCTCTGTCCTGAAGACTTCCCTGTGGTGGAAAAACTTAAAGTTACAGCTTTGACTCAAGTGCTGACACTGGACACATTTTTAAAAATATTATTATGTGTAACTTCCACCACACAAGCCCCTGTATAATTAGCTATTACTTGAGAAATGATAATGCATTCGAATAAGTGCATTAATATAAACCTGTTAAGTTAGTGTTAGATTTGGATTAAGTTTAAGCTTTAGCTTTAAAGCATTCTGCACATTTTATGTAAGCCTACAATACAGCGCCTTACACGGTATTAGTTTAAAAACTGTGTACAATTTTTAGAAATGGGAACATTTGACAGGTTTGATTTAATAATCACAACTACTCATGTCAGCTACCTATTTCAATTTGTCAGTATGTCGAAACCAGAGCACAAGAAGTTGACAGCAATGGGAGGAAGTTTCATGCCTGAATCAGTTAATATAACCCCAAATGATTTTTCAGCGAAGGTGAGAGAGAGAGAAGGAAGCCTAAAAATGTGGCTAAAGGAAAAGACAAAATTCTGGCATGTTTTACAAAAAGTGAAAAACTGAAAATTCACAGACGTGAGTGCAAAGGTTAAGGAAGTAAAAGTAATCGACAGGAGCTTCAAGTGAAAATAACAGACCAGGGAAAAACTGGAAAGAGTCGTGCTGAGAAAAAAGGGCCGCTAACTTCCCCTGCTGAAATGAAAAAATAGATCAATAAATTGTCTGCTGTCTCGGGGGAAAAAAAGACAAGAAAGTATGTTAATTAAGGTCTTCATAACTACATTGTTTGCATTAGATGTTGATATTTTATATATCTTCATAGTATAATTCATACATTATATTAATATCTCATTAGTATTATAATATATTATATTACATGTCATTCTGGTAATATATTATGAACAGGAATTTCATATTTAATATGATATATAATATGTAATAATGTGTTATATAATGTTTTTCAAATATTTTATGTGATAAATAATTGTTCATGTTGTGACGTGACATGAAAAGTAAAATGAAAACAAAACAGTTAATTAGTTAGTCATTTCCATCCCCACCCCCTTGATTTTCCTCCAGTTTGAATGTTTTCAGCTTAACTTAGGTTGCGATACGTTAAACTAAACTATAGTTTAATAGTTCATTAAAACCTGCATAATAGGGGTAGGAAATGCTCAGTGCTTTTATTTCGTCTAAGCAGTCTTTTAAAGTGAATGGAGGTTTATGAAAGAAAGTGTATAGATTTGAGATGAATATTCATTTAGCCTTGCACATTTTAACACATCTGCAAATCTGATCTAAATGACTTTGACCTAATTTATCTCGAGCACCGAACTCATTTTCAAAGCAAGGTTATGTGAAACCTTCCTTGGTGAGGTTAACAGGAACATTCTGTGATAAAGTTTCATCCATCCATCCATTTTCCATAGCGCTTAACCTACTGGGTCACGGGGAACCTGGAGCCTGTCTCGGGGAGCATTGGGCACAAGGCGGGGTACACCCTGGACGGGGTGCCAATCCATCACAGGGCACAATCACATACACATACACACTGACCCATTCATACACTATGGACACTTTGGACATGCCAATCAGCCTACCATGCATGTCTTTGGACTGGGGGAGGAAACCGGAGTACCCAGAGGAAACCCCCGCAGCACAGGGAGAACATGCAAACTCCTCACACACTGATAAAGTTACAAAAAACCATAAGGTTACTAAAACATTATCACAATGGCAGATTTCATGCAGCACACTGTGTAGACCAGTTTTCGCACATTAAAAATAAGATGAGGTGACAAAAAAGTGCAATCAGCGCACGAGTTGGTTTGGAATTCTTAATTTAACAAAAGTGGTATGTGCTAAGAATAAAACACAGAGAGCTTAAAAGACTCAGTTGATCACTTAAGACAGATAAATTGTCTAATTATTAAATGAACAAAACACTATATTTCAGTTATTACACCACATATTTCTCAATGTAATACGCAACGCAATATAAAATAATTCAGGCTATGCTGTTATTAGAAAATAATCAACGGTTGATGCGAAGCACTGACGCAAAGTTGATTATTTTCCAATAACAACACACCCAAAGTGTTTCTGTTAGTTGAATCTTTATTGTGTTGTAAAAAAAATAATAATAAAATAAAATAAAAAAAATAATAAAAGGCTTTATTTCATTGAGAAAAAGGCTTTTATTGTGTTTTATTTTTTACACTTCGGCTTCAGTTGGCTCTGGCCGCTGAGTAGTGTTTCTCTCAGGATTATTGTAAATAAATAGTATAAACCTATTTTCAAAAAATTTTAAATAGGAGGATTTGGCACCGGCCGCTGAGTAACACAGGAACAAAGAACAGAGAGGTCAGAGTGTTCACAGTAAACTTATCCGTTTCTCTTTCTCTTATATCACAACAATATTCCAACACTAACCATTTTTTTTTTGCATTTGTTAAAGAATGACATGTTATCAATGGAAAATCTGTGAAATGACTGTACTTCCTGTTATCACGTACTGTACGATATAGGAGCTATAAACACTCGTTCCCTCACCCGCTTTTAAGTCAATAAGGTCAGCGTATCATGCAGTATTGGGGAATAGCTAGCTAAAAGTAGTGATGATACTATCTTAATACATTTGTAGTAGTGTGGCAGTAGCTGAGCTGTTTACAGAATACAGGGTGTCCCAAAAGTCTCCATACATAGGGGACCAGCATTATGTTGGTTGTGCTTTCGTCAGTGGATGTTCGTGGACGTCCACTCCCTTCTCGGTTGGTCCGCAACACTTCCAGTCTTTTTGAAGTTGTTAATAAGTTTGGCCACAGTGTCTTGTGTGATGTGCTTGCCAGTGCTTCCTGTTAAAGTCCATCGCAACCTTGCGACAGCTTCCCGATCCAGCCGTGAGAATGATTTCAATATTTGGAAGAAAAAGTGTTAAAAAGTGTTAATTTCCCCTAGATAGATATTTAAAGAAACAAGCTGAACTGAGAGTTGGTTTTTTTTATGATTGTTGTTCCTTTTCTAGCAAAGTTACATAAACTTTAAGAGTGGTTTACAAAGAGACAAGCACAATCTATTTTTAATGCTATACTATGTACTCTATTAGCTGCACAATAAAGTGAAATGGTCGCAGGTGCTTTTCCGCAGTTTAGTAGCTTGTAGTGTAGCTAGCTACTTTATTACTTACAGCTTTACTTCTGACTTTCTTTCTGCATTCTGGACCTGCCTGATCCATCCTGATGCCCTACCTCTGGATGGAGCTCTCATCAACTGGAGGCGACAGCCTGGAGATTGCTGAGGATGGTACCGCTTGAAGTACCATGGAAATGGTTTTGGACCTCAATTCCACATGGGCATTCTCACTGTGGTTGCTGGGACTACAGTTGCTGCGATGGCCTTGAGACTGCAATTACCACATGCAGTTTTGCACTCGGGTCTCCTTTAGTGAACAGTGGACTAGTTCAATAAACAGACTTCATTTAAAAACCATAATGAACTTTCCTGTACTTTCACACTATCCGTTGTTACACAGATGAGGATGGGTTCCCGTTTGAGTCTGGTTCCTCTTAAGGTTTCTTCCTCATATCATCTTAGGGTGTTTTTCCTCACCACCGTCGCCACCGGCTCGCTCAGTAGGGATAAATCCACACACTTAAAATCTGTATCCTGTGTTTATATGTTTCTGTAAAGCTGCTTTGAGACAATGTCCATTGTTAAAAGCGCTATATAAATAAAATTCACTGTTCAAAGCACTGACACTGGAGACTCGTTTTTAGTCTGGTTGTGTGCCGTACAAGTACTTGTGTACATTGTTACTATAGAAACAATAATGTATCAGAACGAGTGCTTGTTATAGAAAACAAATCGACACCTTCTGACCAATCAGAATGGACAATATAACGGCCCTGTTTAGCATATTGGTGTGCTCTTGATTATATAATATGTATAGCGTGCTCAATATTATAATAATTTTGTTCATCTTCATCGCAAAGCCCAGCTGTAATTGACACCAGTAGGTATACTATATATCCGCTTTCACTTCAATGAAAGACGACTACACACGTTTTTGCTGACATTTGGTCTGACATATCGCTTTCTAAATAGACACTCGTATATCATACTCATATAACTTGCTTTAAAATATGTTTAACAAACATCACATGAGACTTTCGCTACATCGGGTTTCATATATCATACTTCGTTAGATACCCATAAATCACACTCACATAACTTACTTCAAATATATTTAACAAACACCAAGTGGCGCGCCATTGAAAGAACAACTTGTTTATCAGACTAATGACTATTATTTATGTCACTGAGATTCCAGTCAGTCTTCATTACAGTCTGCAATCTCTGAACTCATTAGCCCCTCTTTATGTTTTTCCACTTAGTCTTCTCAAAGTTGTGATACGCATTAGCTCATCAGTTTCCTAGCATTTGCTAACATTAACATACACTATATAGCCAAAAGTTTGTGGACACCTGAACATCACACCTATATGTGGTTCTTCACCAAATTGTTCTCATATTGCTGGAAGCACACAATTGTATAGGATGCCTTTGTATGCTGTAGCATTACAATTTCCCTTTTTTCCCTTTTTTTATTTTTTCAAACCTCACCTCAACCCCACTGAATATGATGATTTTAGGGTGGTATGTCATTATTCACGTTCATTTAATAGCATGTTGATTAATCCAGTCGCGCTCGGTAACAGACTGTTTCTCAGATTATTTATCGCATTCCATGGTGTTTAAGATGAATAAAATGGATAAAACAAGAAACAAAAAGCAATATCTTGTTTTCTTAGGAATGATGCATTACCTGTACCAGCTGGTGGTTGTTTGTGTATAGGACATAATCGACATTCCTTGTTTTTCACTGATGGTTGGAGATTTTCGCAAATTTTACATTTACAATTAAATGTAAATGTAGACAAATGATGCCGTTCCCTTACAGCACATGGCAGGTCCTATAAACTACAGTCAGGGCATTAGTAAGACGTTTAATAGCAGCCGCATTAACAAGCTTCCCTATAGGTGCAAACAATATCACTGTTAACGAGGATTTATCAAGTGCTTTGCCGGCTTTGCGACATCATTACACATCATTACACCGTCTGCCTGTTATCTAAAACTCTGCTAGTCTTGCATATCAATAGCTTGTCTAATTATTCAGACCCGCTGGTGCATTTCCTGTCTTCCCTAATTCTCTCCCTCATACCTTAAGTTAATTAAAGCTGCCATAGTCTTGTGTTGTTGGGTTTGTTTGGGGTTTTTTTTTTTGCTTTAGAACAGTTTTTAAATTGTTTTTACAACCTGATAGCTATCACTAAAGTACATTTTCTGAAGGAAAAGAAGGTCTGTGTTCTTCCAGGAATCTACAATCAGGTATTTAGTCATTGATAATGGCAAGTAATTTGCAAATATATATGAGTGTATAAGGGGGGGCACGGTGGCTTAGTGGTTGGCACATTTGCCTCGCACCTCCAGGGATGGGGGTTCAATTTCTGACTCCGCCCTGTGTGTGGAGTTTGCATGTCCGGGTACTCCGGTTTCCTCCTCCAATCCAAAGACATGCATTGTAGGCTGACTGGCATCTCTAAATTGTCCGTAATGTATGAATATGTGTGTGATTGTGCCCTGTGATGGTTTGGCCCCATGTCCAGGTTGTCCTCTGCGTCGTGAACAGGGATAGACTCCAGTCTCCCTGCTACCCTGTGTAGGAAAATTGATTGATTTGATGAAAAACTTTTTTTTTTATTTTGAACTGCAGTTGTGTATTTATACACACAATCACACACATCATTATCATCTCAACCATCATCAGTTATGGACAGTTCCCCATCCTGAACATTCACATCACTGTAATCGTCTGTGTTTTAAGAACTTGCAAAGTTCTTTAGTAGATCTTCTTTGAAGTCTTGCAGTGAGTGAGGAGTATGATTTTAGCTTCTGTGGGAGGCAAATGTTCCATAAATATTAGTGCTGTCTCGTATTTTTTCAAATGTCGGGCAAGGTGTTCAAAAAAACTCTCTTTCTGTGTTATCTCTGGCACTGCAACACTGGTAATGAAAGACATTCTGCAGATCTGACTCTTTCCTGAGTTTCCTTAGAGTGATGTCTTGATAGATGGGATCTAAAGCTAGCCCATGTTTTGAAGGAACAAAAACAATCTTTTGCATGGTGTAACCTGTAATGTTTTACACCCCCAGCCCATTTCCCTAGATATGGGCCATCTTAACAAAACACTAATTGGCCTAGAATCTCATAGTATATTCGCATCAACTGTTGATACACCAAGCACCTAATTCTCGCCATTCGATCAGTGCTCCCTTTCTTGATCTGGATTCAGGCGTGGAACGAAAGTCTGCTTCCATGTGGGCACTTTCTCAATCACGACGCTGTGCTGTGTCTCTCTGGAGCGCTTTCACAGACAAGACTGGATGTCGAACGTTGGATTGAAATGAAAGGGTGGGTCTTTTTCGATCGCTACGTCTGGGAGACGTTTGCCAAAAATCACTTAAATCCACTTTAAAATGCGAGGCTGTGGGCCTACATTAACGGCTCTGCACGAGAACGAGCGCTTGAGGTGGTTGCCAAAACAGGGCCTCAGGAACTTTTATCTCATTTCAGTTTGACATGTCATTAACAGAATCAGCTGCATGATCCAAATGTATGCGTATTACTGGAGTATGAGGCTTTAATGAGGTTTTCTATCAAGTAATATGACGTACGTGTCCCCGTCAGGCCGCAATTAGATGTGCCCCGAACAAGTCGGCAATACATTTATATCTGATCACGAGTAGCCAAGAAAAACGGACGGCATTCTCTCGGAGACAATCCGTAGACGTCCGTATCTATTACCTGAGGAAATGAAGAGGAAATGAAAAGGAGTGTAGTGGTGAAAAAGCTAGCGGTGTCACATTGAGAATTAGTTGTAGGTAATTACTGAGTTAATTTGAGTGCGATCCCAGGAGAACTTCTCATGATTACAGACACAGGCCTGTACCAGCCATTAAGGAACAGCAAGAAACAAATAACCGTAAAGCAGAAAGGCGACACGTAGCACCATAACATTAACACTGCCTCATTTAACTGAAGTTTTCCTCGAAAACAACTGCAAACGTGATTCCAGTGTGACTAATTACATGCAAATGATTGATAACCATTTCACTTGGCAGGAACAATGATGAGAAAGGAAGACGAATAAAAGGTCGATTTTATCTTCAAGTTCAACATTTTACACAATAAGAAAAGTAACAGGTTGTGTACTTTGGTATAGAGTTTATTTCAAACCTTTGTACAGTAAGGCCATGAATCAATGACACAAAGAAAGGGGGTGCAGTTTCACCTAATGAGGTCAAGATATAATAACATATGAGTAAGTCAACTAAGGTCTTAATTCAGAGTTAAGGTTAGTGCAAGAAAAACAAACATTCCACTTCTTGTGTTTTTATATTCATAGCACTTTTATATTTATGGGGGGAAAAGCAGCGGATATGGTGCATTGGTATTCGGCGGGTGGGTCAGTATCAAGTAAAACCACTGCACTGAGCTATGATTACAGAGAAGCTGTCAGTCTCAAAGGACAACTCCGTATCTAAGACTTTGTTGTGCTCGAGTGACTTTTGAGCCCAAAAATCACCAGTAGGACACCCAGGATCACACCATCAGGAGACATGATACTCTGAAAATGTCTACAACTTTACTAATTACTAATCAAGGTTAAGAAGATACTGGGAAAGATTTACCCCAAAAGCAAAATGGAGTATGTTAATACATTTTTATACCACTGCACCATTATACTGCTGGATTGTGATTAGTTTAATGTGGTTCAATTTTACATCAACGTTTATTTAGCATTAATGGAAGGAGTCTCCAGTGTTAGTGCTTTGTAACAGTCAGAAGAGAAGGTGTAAGTTTTCCAATATGGGAAAGTCTTACGACACAGGGCTTTGTGGGTTTTCAGTAATATTAAGAAGCTGTGTGTGTGTGTGTGTGTGTGTGTGTGTTTGGTGGGGGGGGTTGATTGTGTTTTTTTTTGTCTTATTAATGTCAAGTAAGAGAGAAAAAAAGACTGTTTATAGCTGTTATAACATACATGATAACAGGAACTTGTTTCATGGATGTTCCACAACATTAAACGTCATTCTTTAATAAATAAAATCATCTTCAGAGTGGTACCCACATTATATTTTCCTATAACAGCATGCTGTCATGTTTTATTCATTGCTTAGTACCTCATAAATAATAATCTAACAATCTATGGTGGATTTCCAAACCCTATTCTCGCTTTTGATTACATTAGGGTTATAAAAAAAAAATAAATTAAAAAAAAAAAAAAAAAAAAAATTTTAAAAACAAATATTCCGGACCCAATGAGTAAACCTGAACAGTTAGGATATTGAGAAGCAAGTTTTAATAACTATATTATTATTGGTACATTTAAAAATGAAGCTTACATGGCACTAGTGTGATATGCTTCATATATACTTAGACATGCTAGCACAGTTCCGAATTCTTCACTCATATTAAAACAGAAAAGTATCAACTCTTAATTTTACATACATATATTAAATATGAAAATATATATATATATATAACCTCAAATTTACACACTGAGTGTATCTCAAGCAGCTCCCTAGTTCAGAAGTCAGGGAACTGATCAGGGAGTCGGCCATTTTAAGAGCTGTCTCAATTGCAAAATCCTTCCAGTGCCCTGGAACGTTCCCACAATGTACTGCAAAAACCTTTGCGCATCGATGCTCACCATGTCCCTTACTGAAAATGACGTCATGTATTCTGAAGCCTCTCAGCTTGAAAAAAAAATCAAATAGAGTATCTTGTTTTTAGTTGCTTTCATCAAGAAATCAATTTCGGAATCCATTAACTAGGATAACTAGCCCTATTGGGGTCATTCCTATGTTCACAGGTCTATATAGCACATACTGTAATTAACACATGAAAAAGGGTCCTTTGTTCCCCACATAATGTAACTATCATTGCATGGGTATTTGAAAATTTCAGCAGTGAGATGTCAGTCACAGCTAAAATAAATAAATAAATAAATAAAATAAAATTTAAAAAAAAGGTGTTCAAAATAAACTTAATTAAAATAAATGCAGTGAAAACACACTAGCATATTTGGAGGCAAAAACAAACTGGATTAAATTAGACACATAGGCATGATGTCATGAGAGTTAGATTCAAAAACATACTAGGTTAGTTTTCACCTAAGGAAGCTATGACATTTTGTGATTCCATGACTCCAACCATTTGTTTAGTTCCCACAAGTTTAGGTCTATTATATTGAGAGCTGTAGAGCCGTGCTGGGGAACAGAAAACCTCTTTGACAAGTTCCCACAATAACCCATGTCATTTTAAGCGAATAGTGAACTAGGACCACATTTTCCAAGTTCCCATTATGTACTATATAGAACTGGGGAACATAGGACCCTGGGAACTGGGGAACATAGGACCCTGGGAACTGGGGAACATTGGACCCTTTGTCATGAGTTCATTATGTGATAATATAAATCAGGGGAACATAGGACCCTGGGAACTGGGGAACATAGGACCCTTTGTCATGAGTTCATTATGTGATAATATAAATCAGGGGAACATAGGACTATGGGAACTGGGGAACATAGGACCCTGGGAACATAGATACGCTCCCGCCCTATTCCTCGTCTCTCGAAGGTTAGCTAGCATGATAATAGCTCTGACCATGCATACTAGTTGAATCCTAAGAGCTAGCTAACATGTGAAAGATGAGGAATGAAGTGTACACTTTGTGTTTATCTGGGTAGTTTGTATTATGCCAGCTAGCTATTAGCATTCAACGAGTTTAATAGAAATTAGGCTGTTGTTAGCTATCATGATAATAGTTCTGATATGATTGGGGTCATTCCTATGTTCCTGGGGTCCTATGTTCCCCAGTTTAATATTTTGTTAACACACATTAAGTAAACTTCAACCTTCAGAAGGTTTTATGTAGTCAGGTGTTATTTTCCCAGGGCCCTATTAACTGAACCCTATTTTGTGCTGCTCTAAAAATAGCTGTTAGTGTACATTCATACATTCATTCAGTTCAACTCCATGCCTGAACAATAGTGATATGTATACACTAAACTGAAGAAATGCCATACTGAAGCCTATAAAACATAGTAAACGGTCATAAAAGGAACAAAATGTTAAATATGAACAAGTCCCATCTCTCACGTATGCTGAAGGCTAACTCCAGCTTTAAATCACCATGTGTTCATTTTGTGCCGTATAAATCTGGGGAACACAGAGAGCTGGGAACATAGATACGCTCCCCTCTGATGCTGCAAATTAGCTGAATACTAATAGCTAGCAATCACAAAGCAAACTACCGTGATAAATACAACGTGTAGGTAGCAGTGGGAAAAAAGGTCTCATTTTTGCTGTCACGATTTGTTAAAGTTTAGATTTGTTAGGATTTTAGATCAGCTCCTTGAACGTAAATGTTAAAAACAGCCCCTTGAAGCTAAAGTGCTAAAAAGTCACCTCATGATTATGTAAATGTATAATTAAAGAGAAATGTAGTGAGGAGAAAGAAGAGAATTTCCTTTCTCTTGTGAGTAAAAGCCAAAAGTTCTACACGAAAGAAGAGATTAAGTAAAGTGTAAATACTTTAAATAAAACCGTGCTTATGCTTTAATTAACATGTCATAAGGGTTAAACCCATAAAGGCTCCTGAAGCACTGCAGGACAACTGTTGTCCTAGCTGTATATGCAATATTTCTTCTTTCAGTCATGATATAATAATAAAGATCTCAATAAAAAAAAGGAAACGATGATAGACTCCTATGAGCACTGACATTAAACTAATTCTTAATCAGTGTGCTTACATTTAAATCTCCTGTGCATGGAACGGGACAGTTTAATCAGATGAATTTATAACACAGGAAAGCTGAAGGAATCTGTAATGTGAGATTAAATGCACATGAGCATGTCTCTCCAGCTGGTGTCTGGTGGTGGCGTGCCAACCTTCTCCTCTCTCCAGTGGCCATTTGTTTCTCTTTACTGTGCATGCGGTGACATTAGCTGTATGAAAGGCACATATCAGGATAAGCTCCATCATTCAACCTTGTCCAATCACGATCGGAGTGTCTTATCTCTCGGCGAGATATATAGAAGTCTTTGCTGGGAGAAAATGAACCTCGCAGTGTGTGCACCATTCAGCTAGGAGTAATTTGCCAGCCGGTAAAGCCCGGCCTTGAAATTCAAATACAAGGAAGGCTCATTTCTATGTTGGTGACTATACATTCAGCAGGTTATAACCTTTTCTCAAGCTGTAAAATGCTTTGCAAAACTTAGTACCACATATAAATGCAGGTCATGTGAGTGTTGAAATGTGAAATATGGGAATTCATATATTTTTTTATGGTCAAGTTTGATGTGCAATGAACTTATTGGCTTATTATGCTGAAACCATCACTGAAATTCTAATGGTTTCCACTACAAATACCACTACAAACCATCAGCTAACTATTAAAAGCATTACCATTATTATTACCGGTCCTCAACGGTATCCACTAGACACCAGTAGACGGAAACAAATAACCAGTAGAGTCCACAGGGACCATTTCAGTTTCCATTCAAACCAATACACTTCCCCTTAAAACCATAACCATTCAAACCATTACAAACTCTATGAGTTTGTACCTGCTTCTTCATTATCGAGTCAGCCAATCATGTGGCAGTAGCGCAATACATAAAATCATGTAGACACAGGTCAAGAGCTTCAGTTAATGCACACATCGGAAATAAAACGGGATCTCAGTGACTTTGACCATGGCATGTTTGGTGGTTCTAGATGAGCTGGATTCAAACTGGCATATGATTCAATATCTGAACATGATTTACTCATACAGTACATTTCACATTTATTTGTTCATGTCTATGGAGACACTGATGGTAATAAGGTGTAGCCACAAATGAATACACTGAGGTCACAAGTTTCCCGAGATCTATTTGGTGGCCACAATGTACTTATCTTGTTCTTAACTTGTATCAATAATTCTTGTATTTTAAAAAGGGGTTAGAATCCCGCCTCGGCCTGTGTGCGTGGAGTTTGCATGATCTCCCCGTGCTTCTGGGGTTTCCTCCAGGTACTCTGGTTTTCTCCCCCAGTCCAAACACATGCATTGTAGGCTGATTGGCATTTCCAAATTGTCCATAGTGTGTGAATGTATGTGCGATTGTGCCCTGCGATGGGTTGGCACCCCGTCCAGTGTGTCCCCCACCTTGTGCCCCGAGTCCCCTCGGATAGGCTACAGGCTCCCCTCTACCCTGTGTAGGATATGCAGTATGAAAAATGGATGGATGGATATTGAGGAATCATTATTATTAGACCACAATGAGACCACAGCACCCCAAAGTTTGGAGATAATATTACATATTACTTCTATCTTGGGAAAGACAAACGAGAATCAAGACTGGACTTTTTTGCCTGGTTACACCAAATAATCATTTGGAAACCATGTATTAGATATGATATTCCTACACCATATTAAGTTGTGGGCTCAAGTTACACAATTTGTCATCATATCTTTGGAACGTTGAGTTCTTCTTTATTTGGCATAATACCATGCACAATGTGTAAGAAATAAAACACTTCAGGGTGTGCAGATATAGGAAAATAATCAATGATGCGGTGGTGTGCTTTGGTAAAACAGTGTTAGACAAAGTTACCACACCGAAGATGATTATTTTCCTATAACATTACATCCTGAAGAGTTTTATTCCTCTTATACCACAGCAATTTTACCAATGATAACTTTATTTATTATTAAAGAACGACAAATCATACTTTTTTAAAATCCATTTATAGTTTCATTTAATGTGGTAGAATGTGCGCAAAACAAGATAGTTCCTGTTAATAAGACAATGTGTAACCATGGTATCTCATGACCAGACCTTATCACAAAATAACCACCATGTCATATCAACAGCTCCATAAATTTCATCTCAGAAGATGAGTGCAATCCTTGTCCTTAGTCGCTTCGTTCTATAAACATTCACACATTTTTCTAAGAAAAAAAAAAAGAACATCTCCAGAAACTAGCTGCACTTTTGTTCACCACACAACAAAAGCTAGATAATATATAGTGACTCTTCCATTGGAGCTCTGGTGCTCGCCTTTGGTCGGAATTAATTCATCATGCAGCAGATCTAAATGCAATTTGTTTTGCAGGGGTAATGTTCCTTGCTGCACATTTATCACTGTAGACTTCAGCACTGTTTGTTTAACTCTTCCGAGAACTCCATATTTCATCTGTAGGCTCATATTAGCGGCCAGGTTTATCATTAAGGTGGGGGGTGGGGAGGTTGGAGAAACACATTTGAGGTGCTCTGACTTAAAGGGCACTATTATTTTCCACAGAACAGCGTGACATCCGGGAATAAATACTGTATCAATTTTTCCAAAGAGTGATGAAAATGGTTTTGGGTTTGCATCAGCAGAGGCACACGTTCTTTGCATTTGGAAAGTGAGAAGATGGCAGATTTGACAATTTATAAGATTGACACACCCGCCGATGTTCTTGTATAACATACCTCATTTCAGTCTGTTCCGATTATTTCAGAGAGGGAAAAAAAACCCTGTAATTTCTCGACATAGCAAAGGAACACGAGGACACGCATCCTCTTATTTAAGAGAAAATCCTCAAAAAACCTCCGTTTGTTCTCAGGTTAAGAGAAAATCTTGTCTTGATAATTGGCAAGACACGGCTTCCAAGGTACAAAGATCTCACGCTGTGACTCGGTTTGGTACTAATTCACAGAGCGAACAGCTTTCTGGCTGCTAGAAAATGTTTCAGAAGGAATTGTAGAGCTACAGGTTGCAATTAACTGTGCCCAAGTACAGTAAATGAACGTTTAAAATGAACTTAGCCGTTTATAGCAAAAATGTGTGTGTGTGTGTGTGTGTGTCTGAACAGTACTATACTGTATCAACCTTTCCTCATTCCTGTCTTTAATTCAGCATAACACCATGTACCATATAAGGAATGGAACTCTTGAGGATGTTCTGTTATAGAACAATAATTAATGATGAGATGGTGTGATGTGGCTACACAGGAAGTGCACTTACTATTACCACTTCCGATACTTTTTTATCCATTTATGGTTACAATCAATGTTGTGGAACATCTGTGAAATTCTTTCTGATTGTAGAAGCATGCACTTTGACGCCAACAGTTGCAAGACTTACCTGCAGATCCTGTGATGAAATGTTGGGGTTCTTGGAGACTTCTTTTTGCATCAGACGGTCTGAATTTGCAGTCGTTCGAAATCTGTGCCGCTTGATTTTCCTTACAGTGGAACAATGTATTGCAAATCATTTGGAGATCATTTTAAATCCCTTGCCATACTCATAGGCAGCCACAACCTTTTTTTTCTGAAGTCTTTAGAGCTTAGACACCACACACCTCAATAACTCAATAACAAAGGGAACAGCAGACACTAGATATGAGAGGTTTAAATAAGACAGGTTACACCTGCACTCCCTAAGCAGGTTCTAATCACTGGCATCCGATTCGAAGTTTATGGATTGTGAAAATTACTACAAACTGTCAATTTTATGTGTCATTTGATAGAGCGTAGAGGATCGCTTGTCCAAATGTCAAAAAAGACGACAATCTCCATGGGGTGTACTTGTTTTTTTCACACGACTGTACGTTCGGATTCGAGAATTCAACGGAGCTGTGGTGTGGTATGCGTCACGGTATTACGTAACAGCGCACTCGCTGTGTCCTCAAACAACCTCCATGTGTTAATTCAGTGATGTTAGATCAGGATCTATTCTGATGTTTGAACAGTCAGACAATGCCTCATTCTTCAGCTAAATCTGATCTCGCGGCTGCCGATACAACAGTTGACATTTATCCCGACAAGGCCTTGCCCTTTAGTTGCAGAGCAGAAATGACACATTGATTTACTTTTCTATACAATCAGAGTAGAGGACTCTCTCCGTGTGTCAGTTAAAGGAAACGTAATGCATTTTCCTAGCAACTTGGGGCTCATTGGTGGGGAATTGTTCCAAAATAAAGGCTCAGACTAAACACTATTGATCGAGCACATTTTAGTGTTAAAGACAGGTTACTTTTTGTTTGTTTATTGGACTACGAAACCTAGCAGAGTTTCAGCCCTCAGGTTCCGTGTGATTTTAGACCAGTTTTGCGATAATAGGATTCTTGCAGGAGGGATTATTTATAGATCGTTTTCTCCAATCAGTTTGGTCATTTTCCAGTACCCACTCACAAGCTAGCTCTCCCTATCACATAAACAACAACCAAGCAGGTGTTAAGGTTAGCACGTGCTTCCTCCAAGACACATAAAGTCAGGGTTTTTTTTTTTCAAAAGCTTTTATCCAAAAAGAAGAGTATTGTTAAATAATGGTGCAAGACTTTCAAACGTACGCATCAATACTTCTATCCTTCTCCATTTTAAAAGGCTGGTACTTATCACTGTTTTAATACTAAATACTAATTAATACTTAATACTAATAATAGGTGAGACCTACTGGTAACAAAAAAAAAAAAAAAAAAGACTATTTGAACTGAAAAATTTTATTCCTGCAAATTTGCTTCACACCTCCGGGCTTCTTGAATGCCGACGTTTATTTGTATTCAGAGCTACGCGCGATCAAAAACGCTGACTCCCTCAATGATCACACCAGTGCAAAGGTGCAGGCCATGGTGTGTAATTGAACACTGACAAATTTATGAACTGGTCACTGAACTGGACGCCTTTAGCCCCCCCGGTGCATTATTAAAGCCAAAACGGAGCATTATATACTCGCAGGAGGATTCGCCGTCTCGTTTACCTGCGCTCGTCGGTTCGAATAGAGCTTTCATACTGTTGACGGTAATTGCAAATCCGGCGTGTAAAGATCTAATACATATTTCGTGCTTTAGAAATAAAGCGCAGCACAAGTGCCTTATTAATGGGCTCAGATTTCCTCTGTATCCTAGACTGACACATATAATCAATAAATCTACCCGGAGCAAAGCAAATACAGGACTTCATTTCTTTCTAGAAAGAAATCCATGGCCACGGGCATCAACTGAACTCATCCACCCGAACAATAACGGCATTATAATAAGAACTATAACCTAATTGCATCAAATCAGTGAGTGAGGTTTACAACTGCTTTATTAGGTGGTGCGAAACAGCCCAGAGGAAGTTTTGAAAAAAAATAATAAATAATTAAATAAAAACCTGGCCATGCAGTAGCAGATTTTCTGCTTATCTGTAGCAGTGAAAAAACAAAAGAGTTAAGTGACTGGAGGCAAAGCAGACGAAGGCGGTGGATTAGATACAGCGTAGGGCATCGAGAGGAAAACAGGTAGCATTTGGCTTTGAGTACCAGATAGATTTTGGCAGATGGGTACATTTATTGTGGATTTAGTTGTTCAAATGAGCCCATAAGGTGTTTCAAGAGGTAGGGCAGGAGTGCTAGGTATGATATTGTAAGAGTAGTAGTAGTATAAGTACTACTCAAGCTCAAATATAGAATCGTATCGGCTCTCTATTTGCTTTATTACATGTGATATATGTGCGATTGTATGAACCAACAGCACTGTGGCAGATTTAAACATGATCCTAATGGAGAGGGACAAGAAGCCTGAGAGGTAATATAGAGAATCTCGAGTTCGGGGTCGAAAATCCTATTTGTGTGAAATCAGGTGGATTACGAGTCATGCAGCAGAGGAGAGGGATAAACTGATAAAAGTTCTACTGGAGCACCAGCAACATTTTAATGCACACGTCGACTCGCTTTTTCAAGCACGAATCGGTCATCGAGACAGAGCGAAGTTCCATTTCTAAAAACCATTTAATGCCTGGTGCGTTTAATGCCTAGCTACTTAAGCTTTCCCCTCTTAAATGGGAGACCAGAGACTCTCTATCTCTCTCTCTGTCTCTCTCTCTCTGTCTGTCTCGCTTTCCTCCCCTCCTGTCTTCCTCTCTCCGTTTCCTTCTTTATGCCTAATAGCTTCATTAAAGCAAAGATCAATAAGTTAATTTCATTCCCCACTCACAGCTTGAAGTGTTAATGGCGCATCTGAAGCGGGAGGCGCAGCAGCTGTTTCAGGGAGCAGACCCCTACATACACACACACACACACACACTTACACACGAACCGCTGTGCACTGCTGTGGTGGGACGGTCAAACCATATCATAGCTTCATTTTACACCCAGCGGTCATGAGCATCGACTCTCTGTTCTGATTTTCAAACCCAAATCTAATCTAATTCTATTTTTCTAAAAATGTATTTTACTCTGCAGAAAGAAATGGAGACCAATTTCTCGTTGACTTGTTACATTTTCTTTCTTTCTTTAAATCTGAAAGCATGTTCTCATTTACAACAATGGCCTGCGTTTAGAAAATGTACACATTACAGAACAAAATATTAAAACTACAGCAGGTGAGATGTTTTTTTCCTGCTGTTGCTTGTTTGTATTTAAAAAAACAAAGTTTTAGTATGTCATTGCTCCAGTACTATTTACGCATCCTATTTAGCCTCACTGATTTTGCCAAAGAAAGGGAAATTCCCACATATATATATATTACATCTAGAAGCTTTAAATGAAACATTTACAAACGAAACTAGGTTAAAGTTTCTGGGCACAAGCAATATAATGAATTGGGGATTACTGGGATACATTTCCCAAAAGAACCAGCTGCTAAATAATGTCTTAAATAAGATCCTGATGGAAGATTCTTCTTACAACCCACTATTCTGTATAACTGTATCTGTATAAACTAGAGACAAGTGAACCATGAGTTATGAGCTGAATGATAAACTGAAAAGAATTTACATGTGAAGATTTGTAGTAGCAGAACAGGTGCAAAGCAACAGATTTTATCATAACACTGGGATAAAACTTCCACGCTAAAGTACTAACGCTTAATTGTTGCTTCAGCAAAAAGTCTTCCAAATCTAAAAAATTCTGTGGTTAGAAACTACTGCCCATTAACCCAACTGACTCAGTTTAAACATTCTTCATGAAGTACTAAATGTACACTGTTTTGTTTTGGTTTTCCCCAAACATTGTTTTGGTGGTTCTCCGTAATTGTCTGAATGAACCTAACGAGATAATGAGAGTTTGCAAACAGATCTGAAACCCTCCCCGTGTAATGTAATATGCGCCAATATTCTGGACATGCGTAGCTCTGGTAACCAAATCAACTAGACCTATATTTGTTGGGCGACCAATTGTCTGGATTTTTTTTTTCCGCTCGCAAAAATGATAACCCAAATTGGATCCAATCTCTTCATAATCCCTGGTCCTGCTTGCCTTGATGTAAATGTATTATTCGCTGCTCCTGTTCTGGTCTATTTATTGTGAGCGTAGAGTTATGCTAATAATCCTTGTGCATGAATGATGGCTTTGTGTTCTAACTGCATTTAAATCTTGATGTACCCTTCACTGGAGTCGTCTTTTGGCCTAGGAGAAAAGCGAGAGCCTGTAAGAGTCTGCTACAGGGATTCAAAGTATGATAATCTTAGATCTCCTTCACTGTGCTCAGTGGCATTTGGACCCCATTTGGACCGTGCCTCCTCACTTCCCCATTCACCCTGACCAAATACAAACCAATTATCTAGCACACGACCCAGAGGCATAGCTTAGGAGGTAGTTTGGGTGTGGAACATCTTTCCCAAATAGTATTCAGACAGTTCATTTCATATACGTGTCAAATCGCACTTATGCTCAGTACTTGTACTATACTGATATTCACAGAAGGTCATCATTATGATTCCTCCATATTTAACCATACCAGAGTAAAAAAAAAAAAAGCATCATTTAATTTGTTTTATCACATTTTATTGGATAGCACCTGCTTTGGAGAAAAACAGAATTAAGCAATCTTAGATTTTGAGTCAATGCCAGTTGCAAGACTCTGCTCTGCAGTCTCAGCATAAGACTGTCCACCCACAGGCCATGGAGCTTGTAATATCTTTCTACACTTTTCCAGACATGATCATGTATACATATTTCCAAAGGAATGACATAACAGCAAATGCTTTCCATTCTAGCTTTCTTGTCATTTCTTACACTTTGTGACACCACATGGTTATCCATCCATCCATTTTCTGTACCGCTTATCCTACACAGTATAGTGGGGAGCCTGGAGCCTATCTCAGGGGACTCAGGGCACAAGGCGGGGGACACACTGGACATAGTGCGAACCCATTGCAGGGCATAATCGCACACATACTCATACGCACATTCACACACTATGGACAGTTTGGAAATACCAATCAGCCTACAACGCATGTCTTTTGACAGGGGGAGGAAACCGGAGTACCCAGAGGAAACCCCTGAAGCACGGTGAGAACATGCAAACTCCATGCACACAGGGCAGAGGTGAGAATCGAACCCCAACCCTGGAGGTGCAAGGCAAATGTGCTAACTAGTAAGCCCCTCCACATGGTCATTATTTTTATTTTTATTATTATTATTATTATGTTTTGACATTCACTAACTAATAAACTCCTAGCTTCATAGCAACATTTGCACACATACACACAAACACAGTAGATCCAGGACAATTACCAACTCTGCATGATGGGGGAGTGACAGGTTTCCACTAAAGATGACACTGATTACATAGAGGCACTGAGTAGCTAATTGAGAATGATAATATGTTCAACCTGCTATTAATCCCAAAAGCTCTACATTAACAATGCTGCAGATTTATCTCTGAACAGAGGCTATGTGAATGATGGTCTTGTGCAGACAATATCCACATATTGAGGGTGTGTATGGGAGGTAATCGATGGCTGTATTTGCTTACCCTCTAAGTTCACCTCTGAGTATATTATGGTATTTGTTTCTGAATTGTCAAGCAAGATGACATTCAATGACATACCACTGCAGGGGTAATTGCTTTTTATTCTGTTCAGAGTTTGCTGTAGATCCAAAACTCATCTAGATGGCTGGTAGAAACACACCCTGGATGGTACACCCAAACTCAGGACCTTGGAGCTATGTAGTAGTAGTGCAAGTATAAATGATTAGGCCATACATTCATCAAAGGTGGTCTTTCTCTGTCCTGTGAGCTTCATATCTGACCACTGACTCAAGGCCCACATAAAAATGAAAACCTTCCACTCGCATGGCTTTTTGCCTTCTGTGGGATCCCAGTCCTGTCGTTTCAACCAGATGCCATGTGAACCTTTCTGGCAAGCTTTTTAACAAAAATCCTCCTATTCGTGTCTGTATTTGTATCTGTTCAGAATATATCTGTTCATTCCGAATAATGTATTTGTATTTCATCCTTAAGCCATGTATACTGGTGGTACACCATCAAACCCCATGGGATACAGGCTCCCGGGATCAAATATGGAGTTAATAGTAAGGGAAGTGAGTACTCTCAACCTTGGCAAAAGCTCTCTGAAGACAACTCTATTGTTGAGAAAGAGCAAGAACATGCTGCTGATGGAAACCTGAATTACCATTGACCCATCCGAGCACGTGAAGTGTAAGAGGCAATCAGCTGGGATATTACAAAGGCTCTGGGCCAAGGTCTTCAAGCTCACAGTGCTGAGACTGGTAGAATATGACATCTCAAACTCTATCCCCACATAAAAAAAACCCACTGTTAAACCCTAATGCGTTTGGACAGGGACAGATGTGTCCCATGCCACCAGAGATTCAGTGACTTTCCTTTCCACAATTCAGTTGCATACAAGTAGGTGTAGGTGAGAAGAATCCAGGTGACTTGATTTGAGTTCCATAAAAGCGATGACAAGAAAGCCTCCCCTTCACAACAGAAGGTGAGCAGACAAATGGTGTAACCTTCTGCGTGTTTATTTCTCCAGGTGATTTATCATGGTTGCTCTCAATCTGCTGGAGTTGTCGCATTAGCAGCAGGCGCATTAGCATATCGATCCATCAGTCATCGTCTGGACAACTAGACATGCAGGATTGATGTGAGGATACAGGGCCCGGGCTTCTCTTTGTTTACGAGCGAAGAGGAAAAACATGGAACATTGCACAGTAACGGCATGTCTAAACCGATAGACTTTGCTATTTTAATGTTGTCATTTTGAATTTTAATCATTATTAACGTCAGGAAGGGTAGCGTTGCATTTTACAAACACATAAGGCAGATGGTCGAATCGAAAGGTAGCAGTTCGGACCAATCTGCTAAGGAAAATTAGTTCATTAGATTCAATTCTGCTTATTTTAAGAGTATAAACAGAAATGAACAGGACTCTGAGTGGAAACCACAGGGTTGTGGAACAGATGGTTTCATAAATGACATTAAATAGAATTTTTTTTTTTAAAGTTTGTCAGAGGAAGGATAAGTAGCTCTGCAAACATGGTTTTAGTCTCCTGTTTAAATACCACTGGCGCACAAATGACATTTCCTGTCTCGCCTATTCTTCAATGTGATGTTCTTGGAGGGTTAAAACAAAAGAGCGATAACTTTCATGTGAAGCACGGCTGCTTTGAGGTCCAAGTCACAATTATGAGAGGCGTTGAGGCGTGACTAAGCCATCAGGTTCAAAGTGCTTACGTTTTCCGCACTGCCAAGCTCAGCTGAATTATAGCACAGTCGGCTCCAATTCATTACATAGATGAAAGGTGAGTTAGCCCATTGTCTTTCCGATTTAGAAACCCTTAGCATTATTAAAGTCCTGTTTGACCTCGCTGTGCTTGATGTTTTAACAGTTTTTCCATGGACACTGAAGTAGCTTGTATTCTGTTTATGATATATTCGTGAGAGAAAAAAAAAACACTGGCCATCTTGTTCTTAGGAAACACGGTGAGAAAAGAAATATTGAGCTTTGCTATTACTGTATGAAGTGGTTCAATTCAAGCTAATGGAATTACAATTGAATGGAATGTATTGTTCAAGAAAAGACAAATGTACGTATACCCAATGCAAATTTAATCAAAGCAAAATCACATGATCAAACTTGTATGAAGGGTTACACGCAGATAAAGTTAGCGATCACGGCTCTGCTAACATCTTTGGTATGTGAGAAAATCCAACAAAATCTCTCCTGCTCATTAAGGTCTCTATATAAAAAAATTGATGAGTTAAGTTACCAATATCAATATTTACATGGCGAAAGTTATTTGTATTCAGACTATGGTTATATCCAACATACAGTATATAAGAAAATAAGAACATTTCCACCCAGTTTTGGTGAAATATATTTGAAATATATGGTTTCTTAAAACTTACCTTGGGCCAAAACCAATTTTTATATTTTGGTTTTTTGCCATAATTCAGCCACAACGACATCCAATTGGCTTAAAATATGAGTGGATAAAACATGTTTCTCGGCGGCATCCCAGGTTTAGTAAACATGAGGGAACTTTCTAACAGTCATGATGCTTGGAATTTCAGAAAGCTCCCCGTTTTGGATTGGAATTCAGGCGATTCACTTAAGCAGGTTGAACGCATGTGTGTGGCTTTGGAGGGAACAATGAAGTTTGATTGGATCGGGATTTTCAAAATGGCTAGCTTTGGCTAGTTTCTGAGGCACTCCGTTAAGTGGCATCACCTATAAACCTGGCTAACGATAATTTATGCATGGTGTTAGCTTATCGTCTGTGAAGCGAGGCACTTTCACAGATGGACGTTTTCACCGTTCGTGTTAAACTTGTGTCTTGCACCACCACATGGTACAACCACTCACTACACTCTCAGATTGAAATTATATTAAAGCATTTTTTTTTTTTTTAAATCATGCATACAGGATCATTTTAAATGGTATTCATGCCACGCAAACATACCGTACATCTCATCTCCTGTCACATGTTTCCATTTAACACAGTGTAAAATCTTCCCGGTAGTGCTGTGTGCACTTTGCGTTTACTTTCCTGGCTATATAAAGGTGCTTCAAGTGGAAGACTTTTTTATGACCAATGGGAGATGTCCAGGCAGAGCTTCTTAATTGACGCCAATTTGTCTCCTCTCATAAATTCATCATTGCAGGGTCGAACCTGTGCTCTCTGGGCAGCTTTTAGTGCTCTGAGACCATAAACCACGGTAACATATTTGAACATCAATATAGCATCGGCCGCACTTTTCCAGGAAGACCTGGCCACTTTCCAACATTCTTGAAGCGGTGGCCATGACAAACTCCTAAACTTATCTTCCCAAGGTTTATAATTAGTAAGCACAGGAAGTGGGTGATTCCATGATTAGGGTGCCATTTATTTATCATTTTTGAATGTCGGTTCTAAGAAAACATGCATTTAATTAAAAATGTATTAACCAACATTACATTTTTCATATGGTTTCTTTATCTGACGTTCTCTTCTTAAATGAGTGACAGGATTGAGGTTTTCGCATAGAATAAGCAAATACACAAAATATGGTTAATTAGCATCCATGTTAATGGCATGAGGACCCCAAATCCTTTCTAATTTTTTACTTCAAATAATCTTTTTTTTATTAATAACCTGCCTTTAATTGATCATTTGGGTAACAGTGTTGTCCCATAATAGTGATCGCGTCAGTTAATATCTCAGTATCATTGAATATAAAGTGGGCATTAAACAGTGCGAGAACTTCATTTTCTTCTTCCCGTGAATTCAACTTTCTGCTGAACTTGCGGAAGATTCCAGATATTTCATATTGTGTTCAAGTAACAGGGTCGAGTTCATAGTCCATTTCCTGTAGATTACCAGTAGGGT
This sequence comes from Stegophilus panzeri, assembly GCA_024331685.1. Classification (NCBI taxonomy): domain Eukaryota; kingdom Metazoa; phylum Chordata; class Actinopteri; order Siluriformes; family Trichomycteridae; genus Stegophilus; species Stegophilus panzeri. Next base: position 3,456,466 of record JANDJT010000167.1, on the reverse strand, counting down.
TTCTTAATCTGTTTCAAGTTATTATCTATTCAACTAATTACGTGACTTCTGATAGCAACATCTAGCAAACTATATGGATTTTTCTATCCACTTCAATAGAATGGTTTATTTGAATTGGTGTAGATTCATGACCTCCTAATGAACTCCATGTGAATAGTTATGCAAGGCACTGTAACTCTGTAATTCAACAGATAATTGTCCAACAAAGGCTGCTGGGAAAATTGTGATAATACAAGAGAGCATTGCATCAGCTGAAATTGCAGACAATTAATGTTGTGCTTTCCTGTCGAGAACTCTTTAGTGATTTGAAACGTAACTGCATTTAGGATAGGATAATGAGCAGATTACTCTGTGTTATTCAGATACAGTGCATAAGAACCTAAAAAGTAATGGTAAATGAGAATAATATTAAGCTTTAGCACCATCAATGGGCTTTTTACAAAGGCCCCCACTAATCTATTCCTCTTGCTTCATCCAAGAAAAGATAAAACATCTTAATGACTTCTTAACAGTTCTGGTCCTTCACTAGGAAGCCTTTCAGAGACATGTTTTCATACAACCGATGCCATATTGGGAAATTACTTTTACATTTATGGCATTTGGCAGAGGCCCTTATCCAGAGCGACTTACATTCATCTCATTTAACTGGGCGTTGCTCAGGGGCCTGGCGGTGGCAGCTTGGTGGTGCTGGGATTTGAACTCCTGACCTCCAGTCCAACATCTTAACCTCTGAGCTACCACCACCTGTCTAACTTATCATCAGTTAAAGCACAAGCTGGAAAAGTGCTGATTTGCTTCCGTGCTCAATCAAATTTCTCGTTAGCCATGGAACTAATGAGCATGGTGTTTTTACGATCATTTTGATGCAAGTTTATGGTCGAATGCTATGCCTGACAGCAAGTGACTGTGGAAACAGCTAGTCGTATTTAACAATTATTTAACACTTGCTCACAAGTTGATTTTGTGTATTTCTTTTCTTTCTTTCTTTCTTTTTAAACTCACTCCCTTGTTTTCTAGGAATGACATGAGTATTGTACATATTTCTCATACAAATCTTAGATATTGTAAAGGTTTCATAAAGGTTCTAGATATAAACATTGCAAAAAAAAAAAAAATGTTCTTGTGCAAATTGCCCCTGGTGTCAAGACGTTACCACTTGTCGGGAAGATTTCACCCAATAAGTAGCAATCATGGTGAAGGTTAAGGAGCTTCGTAAAGTACCCAGGGACAATATTATTAAGCGCTTGAATTTAAATACTCGAGTGGAAAAAGCTACAGAGCCATAGCAAAGACCTTAAACATCCCTGTTAGCACAGCTGGTTCGAACGTCTGCAGGTACGTTAACAACTATATGTTCATTAAATTATTTAAATCATCCCCAGACATGTTGCGCTTATGATCCCAAGAACACCATACCCACAGTGAAGCACGGTGGTGGGAGCATCGTGATATGAGGCTGCTTCTCTGCATCAACTACATGGTGGTAATAAAATCTCCGGTTCATCTCGGGTTAATATGACTATTTACATAACATAACAGCACACCTCCCAAGTGTTTTATTCTTTGCTTATTTTATATAAATGGTAAAATGGTGCACTCATATAGTGCTTTTATCCAAAGCGCTTTACACTGTGTCTCATTCACCCATTCACACACACCAATGGTAGCAGAGCTGTCATACAAGGCGCTAACTTGCCATCGGGAGCAACTTGGGGTTCAGTGTCTTGCCCAAGGACACTTCGGCATGTGGAGTCACGCAGGCTGGGAATCAAACCACCAACCCTACGATTAGTGGATTAGTGGACAACCCACTCTACCACCTGAGCCACAGCCGCCCCGCGGCTATATCAGTCGAAACATGAGCATTTCACATTTATTCATTTAATTTGCGAATGTCAATGATATCCAGGAAGCCTGTGTAATCAGGGCATCACAGTAAACAAACATGCACATTTTCTAGGCTTACAGTGAGATAATGTCAAGGTATTTGAAGCTTATCCTACAGCAAATGAGCAAAAGTTTAAGGACTCTTTGTGCACACAAGTCTCCCTCCAGATTGGAGAAGTGTAAGGAGTGAAGAAGCGCATGACTGATTAAAGAAGCACATTTAAATTCCTTCAAAACAAGCCTTAATCAACGACAAGCAGATGACAAAATAACAGCTTGATTAGTGTCTCTGTAAAACAATGATGGTGTCTTTTCTATTGAAAGCAAGATGTTGTGAATGAACTGGTCAAGAACAAGAACAAATCATTTCAGGATTGATGTGTGTGTGTGTGTGTGTCTGTGAATGTGAGAGGGACTAAAATGATTAGGTTTTAGATTTGCAGACGCTTTTATAATGGCCTGACATATTCCCAATAATGACCAGAATTGTGTCTTATTTGTATTTGTATTGAAACCTATTATGCCCCTTTTCAAAAGATGTAATATAAGTCTCTGGTGTCCCCAGAATGTGTCTGTGAAGTTTCAGCTCAAAATACCCCACGGATCATTTATTATACCATGCTGTAAATGCACCTTTTTGGGTGGAAGCATAAACACGCTGTTTTCATGTGTGTCTCTTTAAATGCAAATGAGTTGCTGCTCCCCGCCCCCTTTCCGGAAGAGGGCTGTGCCTTTACAGCTCGTGCTTCGGATACTACGGCAACAACAAATCAGGAGAACCGGTATGTCTGACCGTAAATACCGGTGTTCAGTCCTATATGTATGAATTATACAGACAGTAAGCGTCTGTGAATACAGTCAGAGACAATGGAATTTTTAGCCACATTAGCCGTGGAATTTGCTAACAAGCGCATTCGGAAAGGCAATTTGCAAACATTCACAAAATATAGAGTGCGATACTTGCGTCTTCTGGATATGAAGCCGGATCACGAACAGTTGGTAGTGATCCATGCTTGAGAATAAACTTTTTCAGCAAATCCTGCTTTGTATTGACCCTCGTTCACAAAGTCTGGTGTAAAATGATTCGCACAAACATACACGAATTTAGCTATTTTTTGGGGCACATTTCCTTCAAAAATAAAACTTCTCCACTGCGTCTTCAGTGGCTCTGATGCCGGGAGTACATGAAGGCTCTTATGTTCATTCTTACAGCCAACGACAAAACGCTTACGAGACTGAGACTGCTCCAGCGCGGACAACATGGTGGACTGTGTGCAGCTCACTCAGGGGAGGAGCTATGCTAATGGCGCAGAGTCCGTCACCAGTCGTGGGCGGGGCCTGTTCTAATCTGATGTCACGTTGGATAGAAAACGCGAACGACTCATTTTGAGACACTGTTTTATTTATGGGGAGTTTAAAAAAAAAGGAGTGGGTGGATTTTTACCATTGTACAGTGGTTGTGTACACACACTGCCGACACACATTTACGTTCAAACACCATGTAAAAGTAAATTTTGCATAATAGGTCCCCTTTAATGCCAAATACATAAACTAGATTTTTTTCTTCAGGCAAATAGTAAATGCCTGGTGAAATGGCATCAATAGAAATAAGTTATTATAACTATGGTACATACATTTAAATAAAAATGTATGAAGGTGCTTGTGCTGTATCTGTGAATTTGTTTACTCATACTCTTGAGAAATGTATTAATGAGACCGTTTAAGGCACGTTTAGAGGGGAAAAAGTGTAGAAAAATAAATAAATAAAAATGTTGTATTATTTAAAAAGGCATCATTACAGTATACGTGGCTTTAGTAGTCATCATTTTACAGCTTAGTACATGCTTTGCAGGAGCAGATTTTTGAAAAACCCAACTGTTTTTCGTTTGGTTTTGTCACACAGACCTAGCAACCCTGCAGAACTGAACCCACACAGTGGGACAGAGAACACTACACTCATTTCTGTTCTACCTGATTAGCACTTGCTGAGAAAGTAAGCATGGTGTTTTCTCCAGTATACATGTGTACAGCTCCTTTCCCCTCTCCTGGCTCACTTACACCCACACACACCTCCACTACGCCAGAGCAGAGCCTACGCAGTATGTTCTCACTTGTTATGGATGTTTGACTGTGCTCCTGAGATTTAGAGTGGATCTGACTGTTCAGTAGGGGACAATGTTTTTTTGTACAGAGTAGTTATTTGAGCTGAGCACTGATTAGAATATAAAGGTGAAAATTAAACTGATGAGCCCAATGTAAACAAAGAGCTATTCGCAGGCTTCTATCCTTCAACTAAAGTGCAAGTAATAAATTCCAATTGCATTATAAATGGGAGCAATTCACTAGTGTCATTTAAAATGTACCAATTAATTACCAACAAATTAAAGGAAAAGACAACATGAAGCATCTTAGTAAGCGGTTGGGCCAGCAGAACAGCTTGGCATCGATTCTACAAGGCTCTAGATCTATACTGGAGTGATGAACAGGATTCTTCCAAAATATATTCCCTCAAGTGGTGTTTTGATTATGGTGGTGGAGTGCGCTTTCTAAAAAAAAATAATAATAAAAATCACACAATGTAGAAGGATTCTTTGGTCATTAGTCCAAATTGGACTGAATAAGGCTTGGGCTTACGCTGATCCACATTAAAGTCCGTAATCCCTCTCTCCAAACCTGCATGATGCATCCCAGGAAGTTGATTCGACTTGGCAGCTCTCATCTTGCTAATCCACCCTTATCGCAATCTTGTCAGTTACAGCTTCATTGGATGTCAGGACACATCCATGCGCTGGGAAACAAGGAAACAAACTTGATGTCAAGGAGCTTTCTGAAGCATGATATAGTCGCTGGATTGTTTATGAGGTTTACGTCATCCTAGTCTTGCCCTCAGGCATCTAGAAGTCTAGCAAACCACAGTTTTCAGGTGGTAACAACTATTTTACCTTGGTCGGAGTCATAGTGGATCTGGAGCCTATCCCAGGAACACTGGGTGTGAGGCAGAAAAACAGCCGAAATGGGAAGCCAGTCCATCACAGGGCACAACACACTTATAGGGGCAATTTAGAGCCACCAAATTCCACCTACTGGCATGTTTGGTAGATGGGAGGAAACTGAGAACCTGCAGGAAATCCACGCAGACATGGGGAGAGTGTGTGAAATTCCACACAGACAACAACGCAAGATCAAGATTGAACTGGGACGCTTTAGCTGTGAGGCGGCAACGCTAGCCACTGTTCCACCGGACCAACCCATTTCACTACGTGTCAAGCAATACAACCAACCAACCAACTACAGTTGTTTATGTCAGTCAAAAGAGCTCTTCTTGTTAAAGTAGGTAGTTCTTGTCCACCCCAGTGGACAAAAACTAACCAGAGTCTACTGATAGCAAGAAATCTGGACTGCAAGACTAATCCTTGCACACTTGCATCAGCAATTTTCTCAGTTCTGGTGCAACAGAAAAGAGTTTGCCCCATCGCCAAGACATCACAAGTTTAAACCCTTTCAGTGCCACAGCCGTCCGTGGCCAGGAGCCAAGAATTGGCCATGCTCTTTGGTTGCATAGGATGGGGTTGCACTCTCCCCTGTCAGTCAGAGCGACACTAACCAACTGTTTGTGTCTGTGAACTTTGATTATGGTGGTGGAGTCCTTAGTATGCGGAAGAGTGTAGATAGCGCTTCCCCCTGAGTGTGTTATGCTTTCCTGTGATGTAACATGAGCAGAAATTCAAAAAGATGTGATGGCTGGCTTCATGTGTCTTGGAGGAAGCACATGCCAGCCTTCACCCCTTTCTGGTTGGTAGCTGTCGTGTGATATGAGGGAAAGCTGGCTAGTGGACGGGAATTGTTAAATAACAAAAAAAGGGGTTCTGTGCAAATTATTTATAATTCAATAAAGCAACTACGATACAAATAGAAATGATTGGCCGCAGTGAATTCCTCAGACCAATCCTATGCCCTTCAGTTTTTAATAGCACATGCAAAAATGGAAGACAAACCTTGGTGCCAATTTTTCCTGGGTTTTATTAGAATATGAACAATATACAGCTGAAGCAATTGGACAGGCAAGGTCCAAATGAAATGGTCACCAAACATGGCCATAGAGACATATTTAAAATGTCAGTGACTCATGCTAGTGTGGATGTAAGAGAAGGTTAAGGTAAAGACTGGGGTTTGCGGTTTGAGCTCTTGTTTTTCAATGAAATTCAACAAAATCAATTTAACTTATTAGAATTCCAATAAATTTTACGTGATGTCAGGGTTACCCATTTGAGTCAAGGATTCATTCTTGTGCTCCCTCAAGGACATTTCCTTGCCACTACTACTTTTGCTTTTCTCAAGCTCTGGATTTCTGTTAAGCTTTCAATGTATGTTGTTGAAATTGAATTTATTGATCATTTTGAAACCCGACGTACGTTTCTCAGTGTTTATACATTATTGCATTAGAAGGAGTTAGTGTCCATCTCAAGAGTGACATCAAGCATACTAACGCAACACTGCCTGTCTATCCAGTCTGGTGAAGCATGAGCATTTGATAGACTGTATATGATTTATGGATAACACCATCCAATTTAATCTCACACAAAATTTGGAGGTATTCTAACAAAAAAAGCTCAACTTGTAACCTTGCTCCTAACCTTAACCATTGAAAACATACAAATTTATAACACAGGGACCTTGTTTTGTTGACATTTTGCCATTTGATCCTGTGTATTTCTGTACACTGAGGAGCCACACAGTGTCAATTTGGCCCGGACGATAGGCCACGTTCTGTTTTTCTTCCAGTTAAAAAGAAAAAAAGGAAGAGGAGTTTGGAGGATTACTTGGAGAAAAACCTAGCTTTTTTTAACTGCATTTATGTAAGGTATTATGTAAAGTTTTCATCTAATGAATTAGAATTTAGTTAATGTCTGTGTGGAGCTTGCATGTTCTCCTCATGCTTTGGGGGTTTCATCTGGGTACTCCAGCTTCCTCCCCCAGTCCAAAAACATGCAGTGTAGTCTGATTGCCAAAACTGTCCATACTGTATGAATGGGTGTGTCAATATTATATATAGATAGATAGATAGATAGATAGATAGATACACACACTATATATATATATATATATATATATGTGTGTGTGTGTGTGTGTGTGTGTGTGTGTGTGTCCAGTATGTCCAAATGTTTGACTGGTAGCATATGTAGCCTACATCAACATCTGTAAAGTTTAGCTTGATACTGGGTTTCGTATTCTCACATATATAATATATATATACATATATATATATACATACAGTATCTCACAAAAGTGTGTACATCCCTCACATTTTTGTAAATATTTGATTATATCTTTTCATGTGACAACACTGAAGAAATGACACTTTGCTAC
>JANDJT010000167.1:3387284-3420833 GCA_024331685.1 Stegophilus panzeri | reverse complement strand
GGGAGCTGGGTTGTTTTTTGGACCGTGTGTGTACAGTACCTGCCAGGGCTGCACTCACGCTGCTGGAGCCGTTCAGCTGTAAGGGAATAGATGGAATGCTGTGGAAACAGAAAGAATAAAAATCATCAGTTAATAATTAATTTTGCGCACCGTTCTTTATTATATCAGGGTTTAGGGTTTACGCCACAGCGGCGCGGTCGAATTCTAGGATCTGATCGGTCAAACTCGTTTTCATTAACTGCGGCTCGGACGGTGGTCGGATCGCCACGTCGGCTTCGCCTTAAAGGTTCTGCGTTTGACATCTCTATGTTTACACCGTCGAACGATGTCGCCTTAAAGCAAAAGCCTTTCCCAAACCTTTTTAACGTTGGCTAGAGCTAAAACGAGAACATTAACACCACTTGGACGTCACGTGACACCGTGGAGTGCTGCAAGTCATGAACCATTTGCTTAAAGAACTAGATAAAGGCGTTAAGACTGCATACGATTAGCAGTACAGGAGCGCTCCTATTACACCCCTTCAGTCATACCATGTTAGAGCATTTCATTTTCATTTCATCGGTGACTGAGGTTGTGCTGGTGCACTTGACCGTGTAATTTCCCTAATGACTCTCTCTCGCTCTCTCGCGCTCTCTCTCTCTCTCTCACACACACACAAACAGCCTACTGTTACACTGACTCATCGCCATTAACTCATCCCCATCAGGATGTAATAAAACGTAATAAACCATACACTTTTGTACCAACTTAGAACGTGTTTGTAAACCGCCCGTTCACAGAAACGTTTTCCCATTATCGCACACACGGCAGGCGAAACGTTTCGTTTAACCAATCACATGCCTGGCGGCGAAATCGGTTTTGTTCCCCCAGTATATAACACTGACGCGAGACGCAGGTTTGCTCACACTTCAGCGCAAAGACGCCGAGTATGTGGGAAAAGACGTTCGGTTTCTGCCGTTCGTCTAGCGCCTCTGAACGCCACGTAGCGTCCCAGCCCACCTCCAATCGACGAGAAGCTAATTCGGAAATCTCTTAACTAAACGAAACAAACGTTCGTTCTTTTGCGTTCAGCATGGAAGCTACAGACAACGGTAAGAAGATAACGAGAGAGAGAGAAAAAAACAAAGAGGTGAGAAGAGCTTTAGAAACATGAAGCAGAAGTTCGACGCTCTGAGCGTCAGAGGAAAGCCGAGTCAAATCCAACTGATCTGACACGATAAAAACATCAAAGCAGAGAACTTGAGAGGAATAGAAACGCTATGCTATAGAACCAGGTCTGTGCCAACCGTCCTCCAAACAGGATCGTACAGAACCTCAACTAAGTTTGCACAAGGGCCAAATGGCCAGCATTCACAGTTGACATCTGGAAACACTCCCCCCGCACAAATCGCTCAATCTCACCTCGAGCCGTTGGGAGTACTCGGAAAGGACGGCACCGGCCCTGGGGGCTGAGCCATAGACGTAGCTGCTGGGCTCCAGGGTCCTCCCCAAGCCATGTTTCCTACAGAGAGCGGCCTTCTGGGATACGGAGAGTATGCTGAGGACGGGCCGGCTCCAGCCGAGAAAGAGTGGCGCGAGCGGCCGGGCATGGGTCCGTGGCTCAAACACTGCTGGCACGTGCACGCTGGGCCTGAGTGGATGACCGAGCCCGTGCCCGAGGCTGCCGCGGGAGGGTACGAAGGGCCGATCTGCCTGCGCACGCGCCGCCGATAGCCGGAGCTCTTGTTGACCTGTTCGAGCAATGCGAAGTCCACCACGTAGTTATGGCCATGTGGTCCCAAGTCAGCCGTGGTCTGGCGTGCCAGGTAACTGTGCTCCAGCAAACCAGAGACGTGCATTTCGTACGCCGTCCAGCCGCCCTCGTCATTGGCCCATTCCCAGAGCACGCCGTTGCCCAGCATAGGCGACTGAGGGAAGACGCTGCGTCGCACCGAGCGGATCTTACCTGCAGGAAAACGAAACACCGAAGATAAGAGCAGCGCAGACAGACGGATCGAACAAGAGGCTGTCCACGATGATACGATACAATAGTGATCGGGTTAGCAGTCATCACGACTATGAGCCTGTTTGTTCTTCCGCAAACGCAACATTAAAAACAATACACAGAAACACACTTATCCGGCTGCTTTTGCTTACAAATGCAAAACGTACCTAAAATGACGTCGTAGTTTGCGCAAGTGCTATTTTTAAGCTACGAACACTGTCCTTCCTGTCTAAACCTGAAGCATGCTTCCTGCAATTGTTTCCTCGCCCGTCCGTCCTGTTCGGTCAGCGGGTGGTGCAGGTGTCACGAGTCTTTCGAAAACAAGGTCGCCGTCATGGAGACACTAAAGAGAACTGATAGCGCCCCTGTACCGCACGTGACGCAGCGGAAAAAGGCCACGTGCCACAGACTTTACAGAGTCAGCAGACACTCACAGTTGCGTCGGCCTTTTTTTCCTGTACTGGCTCCAGTCCGTTGCGGTTATTAAAGGCATGTGCTTTCTACTGAAGCTCAGACATCGTGAGCATGGGGATTTCTTTGGGAAACACCCAGCACCGTCACGCTGTATTGACTTTCGGGTTAAAACCTAACCGACTCACTTTAAACAGGGTTCTTTCCCATTTTCAGGACTTTTCGAGATTGTCCAAGAACACACTAAATCAGCTGTTCTCAATTTTGGGTCTGTGACGCATAGCCAGGAGGCCTATAATTTATTTATTTATTTTTAAACAATGGTTTACAGTGAAGGGAAATCACAATTCACCATCACCAAGGTTTACACATTATTATTGTTATTATTATTACTATTATTATTATTATTATTATTATTACTATTATTATTACTATTATTATTATTATTATTACTATTATTATTATTGAGTTGAGCAGCATGTCCTGTTTGACTTGTCACGTGAATTGAATAGACTTCATCCAAACCTCAATAAAAAGAAAAAGAAAAGAAAAACAAATGGCCTTATAAATAATGTCTATAATAATGTAAATAAGATTCTTAGTGGAATGTTTAGGAATAAAAACGCTGTACGGATTAAATAAACGACCATTTAAATAACGAGCCTAATATTTGAATTGCTGGATTATAACATTTTAAATAATAATACAAATCTTTAAGGAGGTGGTGGAAGAATGGTGGTGGTGGTGGCAGCATGATGGTGGTGGTAGTGGCGTGGTGGTGGTGGCATTGGTAGCATAATGGTGGTGGCATGGAGGTGATGGCATGGTGATGGTGGCGGCATGATGGTGGTGGTAGTGGCATGGTGGTGGTGGCATTGGTAGCATGATGGTGGTGGCATGGAGGTGATGGCATGGTGATGGTGGTGGTAGTGGCATGGTGGTGGTGGCATTGGTAGCATGATGGTGGTGGCATGGTGATGGTGGTGGTAGTGGCATGGTGGTGGTGGCATTGGTAGCATGATGGTGGTGGCGTGGAGGTGATGGCATGGTGATGGTGGCGGCATGATGGTGATGGTAGTGGCATGGTGGTGGTGGCATTGGTAGCATGATGGTGGTGGCATGGAGGTGATGGCATGGTGGTGGATGTAGCACCTCACAGCTCTACTGTCCCGGGTTCAAGAAGGTGGTGTCACTGGCTGAAAAGTGAATTACACAAACTATGGGGCCCCGCATATGTACTGGCACCCCTATGGATGGAAATTGTCCTAATAACTAGGTAGTAAAACCGTAGCTCGTGTTAGAAAGAGATGCTTACCGGTGTCCTGTCGGAACTGCTTAAGACTCGGGATGTCGATGATGTAGGCGGCCAGGCTCGGGTCACTCTGCCCCAGGGAGATGGTGGTGACAGTCGGGCCTGCGCTCCGATGATGCTGGAGACACTGCTCTATGAAGCAGCTCACCTGGCCGCTGTAGGGCCGCCACGATCCCGCATCATCCTGCCACTCCCACACCGCCACCATGCCCTGCGCCTGGCCACCCGCTCCGGACGAGGACGCGGTCAGAGACGCGCCGCTCCGCGAGCCGCTCACGCCAGAAGAGAAACCGGAAGCGGTGGCCATTCCTCGGACCGGGCTCGTGTGGAAACGCTCGCGCGGGTGCCAAACTAGCTAATTTTTCCAAAGCGAGCTAACAGCCGTTTCCGCTAGTTAACCAGGTTCATCTGAGGAGCTGGAAATGCCTTCTCGTCTGAATAACCCAGCTTGTTCGCCTGTCTGTTAAACACAGCTCCTCTTACAAAGTGTTCCAGTCTCGCTAAAAATCAGCTCGCATCTTTTTTTTTTAACAGCTAAAGCTAACTAGCTAATTTAGCTGTCGGGGGTTAGCCAGCTAGCGCCTCTTTTCCTCAGTTATTCACCTACAACCTAGCAGTTCAGCTTCACAGCGCCAAACCCTGAATAAATGATCAAGTTACAGTGAGATAAACTACTGACAAAACCATTTTCCCCTCTTTTATATGAGCCTAAGGTGTTAAAAATGTCCTGAAGTGTGTGTGTCCGCTGCTGTGCTCACTGAGGTGTCGCTAAGCGAAGTACAAAACAAACGAAAACAAAAGTGGGAAGCCAGCGACAGTGTGCTCTCTCTCTCTCTGAACAATACACAAGCCCCCTGAGGAAAGAAACTAAACTGAAAACATCTCATCAAATACACCATAATAATAATAATAATAAAAATAACAGTAATAAGAATTATTATTATTATTACTACTAGTAGTATTGTTGCTCTTCTTCTACTTATAATTCTTTTCTTCCTATAATTCTTCTTCTTCTTCTTATAATTACTACTAATAGCAGTAGTAATAGTACTAATATTGTTGTTATTATTATTATTATTATTATTATTATTATTATTATTATTATTACTAGTAGTAGTAGTAAAAGTATTTTACTGTTAGTATCGTTGTTGCTTCTTTTCTTGGTCTTCCTTTCTCCTCTTCTTCTTCCCCTTCTTCTTCTTATTATTATTACTAGTAGTAGTAGTAATAATAATAATAATAATAATAATAATAATAATAACTACTACTAGTAGTAGTAGTATTGTTGTTCTTCTTCTTCCTCTCTTTCTTCTTTTTCTTCTTCTGCTTATTATTATTATTATTACCAGTAGTAGTAGTAGTAAAAGTAATACTACTACTAGTATTGTTGTTGCTCTTCTTCTTCTTCCTCTCCTTCTTCTTCTTATTATTATCATTACTAGTAGTAGCACTTCCTCTTCTTCTACTACTAGTATTGTTGCTGTTCTTCTTCTTCTACTTAGTAGTAGTAGTAAAAGTACTACTAGTATTGTTGCTGTTTTTCCTCTTCTTCTACTTAGTAGTAGTAGTAGTATTGTTCTTATTTGCCTAGAATGATGTGTATTCTCAAGATCAATATTTGATTTCCTGAAAGTTATATATTAAAAATGTTATTTTAAATAAACAAATAAATAAATATTATTTGTCTATTCTTCATGTATATTTACCATTGTCAAAAAACATCTAGTGTTCATCTGGGTAAAGTCCCAAATGATACCAGCAGATGACGCTTTTTACCATCTGATTCCTTGGTTAATTGTGAACAAATTAGAAATTTGGACTCTTTAGCTCTGCCCACTTATATTTTAGGCTAATTTAAATAATTTACAGAACCTTTACAATACCTTTGCTATAGTTTTTGAATTTTCACAGATCTTCAAAACATGGCTGTCACATTTCTCAGTCAATTCTGAACAGACAGCAATAAATTCACACAAAACATTTCAAGCTACAGTATGTTTAGAACAAGAGTCTGGACATGTCTGCTAAATTTGGGGCATGGTCATCAATGGGGGCGCTGTACGCTGAGATTTGGTATCTGTATTGCTGTGATGATCTGTAGCTGGAATTCTAAAGGTGACTTGAATAATTGAGAAACACTGGATAATCAGTTTTCATCCTGAATTTGTCAGGGTTGGCGCTGAGCTATCATCACAAAACCTGTGTTGAACAGTATGAGAATGGTACATAAACAGTATGTTCATCTATGATCTCTTTAGTGTTTTGCGCAACAATTCGCGACAAGGTGCTACCGGCAAAGCGTGACTGGACCCCGGAGATCAAAACGATTTTGAATATTATAGTAATACTGTTCTTTACATTCATGCAGAAACATCTACGTGCAATGGAATCAACTGTGTTATGGATATTTATTAAAAAAAAAAAAAAATATTCAGTGTGACATCTTTAATGCACCATCACGCTCAAATGCAGTGAACGCAAGGCAACACATTTTATTTTAAAAGGCCTAAATGGCATTAAAGTACAGCATATAAATACTGGTGATTCCAGAGACAGTCCATATTGAATAACATTACACCAGTCTTTCCTTTACATACAATACATTCATGGTGTTTTTTCTCTGTGAAATATCATCCTCCACGATCCATGAGAGTAGGAGTAACTTACAAGGCTATAATAATAATAATAATAATAATAATAATAATAATAATACAAAAAGCCTTTCATTGGAATATGTTAGTGCTATCATGTTAGAGTACTCCAACTCAATGTAATCAGTAAAGAAAAAGAAAAAAAAGAAAGAAAATAATACAAAATAAAAACCTCTCTGAGTACATACAGTAGCTAATTGTTTTAGTGTTATCAGTCACAGAATTCAGCACGTAGTACTTTTGTACTGAACAGCTTACATTCCCTGCATATGCAAATTCCTTTACTTTTATTTAAATAAATAAATAAATAATAATACAACATTTAGCTATGAGGCAAAGCCAGTTACTACAGGAGTAGATATGCAGTATGCATGTGTTCAGCACCAGTTAGGGTTCTTCTTCCCATCAATAATCATTTCTAGGAATAGACACTTCCCAGCAGAATCCATTTGCATTATTCTTAATGAGAGTGTTAGTTAATGATTGCTCGCAGGGCCTCATGTACAGGGCAACCGTATAATGCAAAGTAATGCATTACTCACTAGAGAATGAAAATACTCCTTTCACAAACAGCCTTCTCGGAAATAAAGCACAACTTGACAAATTGGAAAGTGACGGCCTGTGTAATTTCGCAATCAAGCACCCGGCATCCTGAAAGCACGACGAGCACGTCCTCGTTCTGTTCGTCATCACGCTCGAGGAGTTCATGATTGCCGGCTTTCCACGCACGGGTTCGGTATACAGCGCGATCAGACGCAGAGCTCCGAACGAGTTGAAAAGAGGGATCTCCTGCAGGGTTCTTCTGTCCTTCCTAGTATTTAACCTTCCCTGGAACTTGGACGTTCACTCCGCTGTAGTCCACCATGTACATGGGCCATTGCTAACCAGAGAGAGAGAGAGAGAGAGAAAATATTCAGTATTTTCAGCCTGGGAAATGTTAAAAAAAAAATCAGAATTAGAAGCAGTCAGTGCGAAAACAGTTGGTGCGTACCATCACTGGGATCTGATTGGTCGAATTGGCAGAGTCCGCTCCTGGAGGCGGTGCAGTTCGACTGTTATCCGGCACTCGTTTCCGTTTGCGTCGATTGACTGAGACTTCATTTCCTTCTGCAAGCGATTGGAAAAAATGTATAACGTGTTCCAAATAATTATTAATCTATACTTCTATTGCTGAACATATTGGGATAGGGGTTGCTTAGAGTTAAACTATTCATCTAACACACTCGCTAGTCATTGCTTTGGGGGATTTTGCTAGTCTACATATTGCTTTCATGTACATTATTACATTGTATGACATGTAGAGGTGTGCACCCTTGAAAGAATTCCTCCAACAGTTATTTCTGTGGACCTATAAAGTGAAATAAAATCGGAATAACATTCTTGCACTGACACCAGCACTGTCTGTAGGGGCGTGTTCAGAGCCACGGGTTGCACATCGCTTTCCGATCGCGCTCAGCTAGTTTTGAGCGCGTGTCTGCTGACAGGAACCGATCTAGACTTGTTTTCGGATGCCTCTAGAACATGGCGGCGGCGTTTCAATCCCCAGCTCATTATCAGCCTGGAAAAACCTCTCCATGGACAGCATGGGAAGAGCACTCACAGAGCTATAAGGAGGGCTCTGGAGGACTGACAAGCTGCGCGCTCTTGGTTCCAGAATCGACATTTTTCAGCTGAGTGTCCACAAAGATGAATTATTCGGTACATTTATTGCACTGATTTATTTATTTTTCATCATTAACAGTATGGCCTTAAAAAAAAACACACACACACTCAAGCAGGAAGTGTTTTGCTTATCAGCATTTAACTGCGCTAAAAAAAAATTAGCATGCCCTGAATGAAAAAGGTGACAAGTCGACTTTTTTTTTTTTTAATTGGCTGACTAGTGAAAATGAATCCCAGGAACATACCTGAACTTGAAGTCTGTGGACAAAGCTGTACGAAAGGCCTAAACAGAAAAACACATTAAATAACACTATACTATATTAATTCACTACATAGTCACAACATACAGTACAGTACATACTCGTATAAGATGCTCTATACGTACTGAAGAGGTGTTTTGATATTGATAGTTATGTCATCTTGAGCCTGAAGGATCTTCTCCAAGCGAATGATGTCGTATGTGTTAGGGTTTCTGAAAGGAACGTCTTCCGGGAGTCCGCACACCTCCAGAGAGTCGGGACTGGCTCGGATCAGCTTGTACGGGACCACGACGGGTCGATCCAGACCTAGAGCTTCTCCTAAACATATAAACGTCCAAGCCATGAGCTCGTTTGTATCGTGCGCGTAAACGATTTAACCGTATCTGTATACTGACCGTATTTCTTATTGAACAGCTCTTTGACTTGTTCCCTCAATATGACTTTTTCACCCATGCGATTGATGTCTTCCTCTTCTGCTGTATAATAACGAAGACATTTTTTTTTTCGTGGGGGACAAACGTGCGATGTCACGAACGTGCGTTTTTATTTATGGCGTCGCGAAATGAAAATGTAGCTAACAAGGAACCGATACAACGTTCTTACCGCTTATCGACGAGTACGCTTTCTTCAGTAAAGTGATTCTCCTCGGTGCTGGTAAAGAGAAGAGAAGAAAAATCTCTTTAGCGCAAGCGAACCGTGCTAGTGCAAGCTGGATTGTTTGGGGGGTTTTCAGCAGGGATTAAAAATGCGACACATTCTTAAGCAAGTCGATTAAGTAAAAAGCTTCCAGAATATGTACCTGGTTTGGGGATAAGTCCTTGGAAAGGCCTGTAAAGACAAAACAAAATGTTAAATATCTATCCTTCTGTTCTTTGAAAAGTTTCCGAAAAGTCCACAAGTTCACAGTAAAGAATATTTTTATTTCGCCAATTTATTAAAAGCTTGGCGTTTATTACTAAGGAACTAATGATGCATATTTTTTGGAAGGAGTCTCCAGTGTTAGCGCTTTGTAACAGTCAAAGGTAAAGCCGTATTGTAGATAAGAGGAACAAGCTTGTTTCGAGGACGTCGCATGACATTAAATTGTACTTGACAAATTGTCAGTGTTGGAAAATCGCTGCAGTTTAAGAGGAATTAGACACTTCAGAATGAGCTGAGATAGGAAAATAACGAATAACATGGTAGGAAAGGTAATCGAGTTGCATCGCACCACTGCATCACTGATTATTTTCCTATAATTGTACACCCACATCATGTTTTTTTCCTTTCATAGCCAAAAGTCTAAATGCAGATAGGAAGCCATGGACTAGATGTTAACTCTTGTGCTGTTGGGAGGGGGGGTCAGAAAGGGTTCTGTTGAGGTGAGGGGGTTTGGGGGGGTCAGATAGAAAGCTATGGACCAAATGTTCAGTTATTTATTTATTTTTTTCCCTACTCTCCACTGTAGCTTGCCCATCATCATATTAAAAACAATAATAATTCTCTCACCTCATAATGGTAAAGGAGATCTTATCAGCCACAGCCAGGATCCTCTCGAGGTTCTGCGAGCCGAACGTGCAGGGTTTCCTGAATGGGATTCCCGGAGGCAAGCCTTCGATGATCACCGAGCCGGGGTTGCTCTTGATCCTCTTGTAAGGCACTTGCACGGGATACTTGATGCCCAGTGCCTCGCCGTACTTCCTGTTGAACAGATCCTGGACCTGCTCCCTCAGCGTGTTGGCCAAGTCGATGCGAGACAGTTTGGCTTCTAAGCTATCTGTGAATCGAGACAACGAGACAGCAGTTAGGCCTAGAGTCTTTTCAAACATGAACCGTGTGTAGTCTGGTCACGTGATTACCTAAGAATCCAGGTCTCTTGGAGGCAGGTCCGGGGTCTTCCGCTGGGTTGTCTTTAGGATCGCACTCTACCGTAATGACGAGAAACATCTTAGCTACGTGTTTTTTTGTTATTTTTTTGTGTCTAAATAAAGGGTAACTGTAAGTCTGAAAAGATTTACCTGGATCACAAACTGGCTGAGAGGGCAGCTCATGCTTCAGTTGAGTTTCGGTTAGCAAATCTGGCCTGGAATTGAGACCGAAATCATTTCATTAATCTGACGTTATTCTTTGCCTGTTCCATATTTAGACTGCTGTACGTAAACGCCCTGAATTTTTAATCGGATACATAATATCTGTTTTCTTTTTTTTTTTTTTGGACTCACCTTTTGATAACAAACTGGATCTGGTTACTGGCACTGAGAATCTTCCGAAGTTTGGCTGCTCCGAAGCAATTTGGTCTCCGGAATGTGATCCCTTCGGGCAGTCCTGTGACATACAGGTCCTCGGGATACATCTGGAACTTCGAGTAGGGCACCTTTACTGGCTCAGGCAGGCCCAGAGCCTCCGCTAGAGAAGAGTGTGGAAATGAGAAATAAGTCTTCTACAAAATATACCACTGACCACATACCTTGGAGTACTCTTATAGGAAAACAATCAACAATCGGGAGGTAAGACCGATTTATTTATTCACCAACAGCACTGGAAACTCCTTCCGTAAATGTGAAAAAAATACCTCCTCACCACATCGATATTTGTTAAGTGAAGCCATTTTAATTCCGTTATGGACCCACGTAACGCCGCACCCGGCTCCCTCACCATATTTCGTGCTGAAGAGGCTCTCCACTTGCTTTCGCAGCTGAAGAATCATCTCGCCGATGTCTTCTAGAAGAACGGGCAGACAATCAAAGAAACGGACTAGCGTTTGCGTAAACACGCGCGAGCGTTTGATCAAATGCGGCTTACCTTCGACGACTCTCTTGAGCCCTTGCGGTGCGGACTTCTGCGCCAATTCTTCGACTAAACAGCAAAGATTGTTCTTGTTACACGACACGTGAAGCCACGGCTTTCGGTATGTGGATGGGTAAAACTAGCTATTCTTAATACTCCCAGATGTTACTTTTAATGTTCCACTCACCTGTCACTTACTCCAATGACCATTTGTGTAAAGCAGACTTTAAAATAACATATTAAATGAAATTAATTGAATGAAATAAAAAATAATAATAATAATAGTAATAACTGCGAGTTAATAGGAACAATTCAACTCCAGATGTGCAGCCACGGGTTATATTCCGAATTTCTTTCATATCGAGTATCAGGAATTCACACTGACGGTTTTGACCGATATGACTCGTGGCTACCTCGGGATTGAGCTGAACAGTGATATTAACTTGCATTGTAACACTGTATTGGAGTCCAGGATTGGGAGACTAAGGGAAAGCGCTACAGTTATCTAGGTTTGACGAAACAACATACAGGGAGGAAGAAAACGCATATAAGGGGTTCTT
Organism: Stegophilus panzeri; assembly: GCA_024331685.1. Lineage (NCBI taxonomy): Eukaryota > Metazoa > Chordata > Actinopteri > Siluriformes > Trichomycteridae > Stegophilus > Stegophilus panzeri. The sequence goes on along the minus strand of JANDJT010000167.1, from coordinate 3,409,227 downwards.
TCTCGGAGCTGAGACTATTGTTTAGCTGATACCTGGTATAGTTGACGCCAGAAAGTGTCCTCTATGGACTAATTTCAGAGAGTGTCAAATTTGCAAAGGTAAAAAATTTCATGATTTCTTATTCCGAGACAAACCACGGGCGGAATTTTCTCCAACGCCAACGCAGATTCTCAGCAAACAACAAAACTAAACACACAGCAGATTCAACAGCGACGACGCGCGAATCCATTCTACATTTTATGCAGCTTTTATCAATCTGAGGCAAACTTAACGTGTTTTTTTTTCAGGATCCAATTCTTTCAAAGGCGATCACTTTGAGTGAAAATCTCCCACTCAAGCGCCATTGCGTCATAAACGATAACAGCCAATCAGGTTCCAATATGCAAATGAAGGTCATCTAATACTGGATTACTAACAGGAGGAAACTGGATTTCAAGACAAGTTGAAGCTGACCGTGTAATATCGGACTAAAGATGATTTATTTCTTCGACACAAGCACAAGGGGACGTGGACTAGGGAGCAGAAAAGGAAGCTACGTTAGCGACAGGGAAAAGACGGGGTGATTATCTAGAAAGGTCCGTCACCATTTCCCTGCTTTTGTTCACTGAAATCTACCACCGTGTCCGAAGGAGAGATTTCCAAAGCCAGAAGGGGGCGGCGTCCCAGCTCCTGATGGGAGAAAAGACAAGGATGCAGTTACCTGCTAGAGGCTCCAGGGGGCGCCGGAGATCAGGGGTCACAAGTTCAACCGGAGGCTCATTTGGCTCCTCCGAAGCTGCAGTGTTCTCTAAAGGAGAGAAATCGGTTTTGAGTCGTCGTGTGTTCTCCTGCTCGGTATCCTCCTCCACGTCCGATTATGCGTCAGATGACATTTTATCTAAATAGTATTAAGCGAGACGAAACGATCCAAACAAATGCGGGGAGATGAGACGCTGCAGTCCATGTGAAACAGGGTGATGGGTCTGAATCGTTAATGAGCTTTATTCCCCTAAGGGAGCAGCAACGTATAGCAAATAACAGAATTATACAGCTATCCTGCTGGCTTTACAAACAGAGCCATCTAACTAGCTTGCAGATTCAAACTGTGTGAACGATCAATTTTAACATAAATAATTATATGCGAAAAAAAAACAAAAAACCGGCATCTTGCTCACTGACTTATGTAAAAGACCAGATACATTTAGACGCAGGCTAGGGTTAGGCTATAAAGTGCCTTTTAGGAATTGTTTGAATTTGGACCTGAACACAAAAAAAAAATGCCATGTCACATGACCAGGAAGTACTGTTGCACATGTTTCTGCAATCACATGACATGGTGAAGGTAAAAAAAAAAAACGAAACACTATGTTAACTAAGTTAACATTTAATTTTTTTGTCATTTAAACAAGTTTATATGTTTTGAGTATGTTGTTAAGTGATCGAATGTAATTGTTGCCATACGGCAACAATACGCGATAATGGAACTGTGAATTCATGAATTGAAACAGGCCTACATAGCAAAAAAAAAAAAGAAAAACACCGGGCTTCTCCAATAGTATATTTACATTTCAGTATATTGTAATTTATATTGTAATTTCAGATATTTCACACCTTATTTTCTAAATGCTATATTTCAAGAGAAAGAGTTAAGAATTCAAGAGAAAGAACTAAACAGATACTTCACCCAAAACATGTCTGGGTGTGATTTTCTGTATGTATTCTGAGTGAGTAAATCCATCCGCATACTTTTTACTATTGTAATTCCTTTCTAGAAGATATTTTAGACTTTTACACGTCTACAAGTGGTAAAAAAAAAAAAAAAAAACTCTGCAGTTTATAATCGGGAAAATGCAATAATTGTTGTGTTATTTGTGACTATATGATGCTTTCTACCATTGCACATACCAACTCCCCTCCCCCCACCTCCCCCCAAAAAAAAATCAAAAAAAATTTTATTACTAGAACTAATTAAAGTAAGAAAAAAAAAATGATGTAAATGTAATCATTCATGCAGTAGAGGATTATGGGTTAAGTGGAAATTAACGTCTATCACGTGCAGCAGGGGGAAAGGAAGCTCCTACCTGGTACAGTGACCTGAATAATTTCTCCATCTGGTGGCTCAGTTTTGACCTTTTTTAAAGCTACGCAGTCTCCCGAAGGCCCTAAAGAAAACACATTTCTTTGTCCGTAACTCAAAAAAAAAAACAACAAAAAACGAACGTTCAAAGAAAACAACTTTGAAGCCATTACTGCCATTAAGCTGAGTGTAGAGTGATGGAGGCTCACCTGCTTCACAGTCTGCTAAGGGACTGACACAGGAGCTGGTGGATCTGAAAGACAAAGACTTTTAAAGCAACAAAGCAAGAGGACAAGCAAGAGCAATTTAGCGAGTAAACACAGCTAACCCTGACTGGCAGGGAATAATTTAAAAGCGTCGCTGAAGGGCTTTACACTGGTCTGCTTAAAGAGCATAGTGCTCTGCTGAAGTTCAACAACAATTAGCACCGTTTGCTTTGGCTGAGCGCGCAGGCTCGGGCATTTAAAACTAATTAGCCGAGCTGCCAGTCGCGACGCCGACGTCAGGTACCTGCTGCTGTGGGTGTTGCTGACCAGCTCGAGGGTGGAGCTCGGCACCCTAAGCCCTTCCGGGAAGCCATCTTCGGGGGAGGAGCCGTCCTGCTTGCCTTCCTCTTTAGCTACTTTCCCTGCAGCTGATTAAAAAAAAAGAAATAAAGAAAAAGAAAGCTAAGCAACGGCACAGCACAGAATACTCAAATGTAATTTTAGCTGCACATCAAAACCCTGTCTCAGCAAACACAAACCCCGCTGTGAGATGCGATTCAGTAAATCCGTCACTCACCAGTGAAGATCCGCTCATCAAACATCCTGAAAAGGAATAAACAAGTACGTAAACAAACAACAGCCTAGAAGTGGGCATGAGCCCCAGCATACTGAACTGCTTTATTTGGATGCGCAAGGCTGACGACTCAGCAGGAGATTTCCTCATTAAGCCAAATCGGCGGGCGCATGCTGGCGCGTGGATGGCAGTGGTTACTACACCCAGCAAGCGGCGCGGCACTTTGGACGGCAAAGGCCAATCTGCCAGATGGCACCAGGAGGCTGGAAGCTTTATTCACGAGATAAACGAGAATAACAAACAAACAAACAAAAAAACAAAACAAAAAAAAAAACAGCGACACTTCTGTTAATGTAGTCGCTTTTGAGCTGAAATGAAAGAGTAAACGAACTGAATCGCTGAACTTGTGCGTCTCCGTCACATCTGTTCCAGGGATCTAGTTATTTACAAATGTTAAACAGTGGCATCCGAGTCATTTCTTTTGAAAAGTTAAGACCCTCTAGATAATCCCAACTCTAAATTTTGAACACTTAAGCACACCTGATGTCATTTATTTGGTCATTTTCCACGTGCAAATGCTACAAAAAGCCCTACACTGAGATTCATACTATTGGTTAATGCAAATTCATTTTATGCAAATTTGGTAGGGGAAATGTTGTTGTTGTTTTTTTTTGTATCTTGCTGCCTATACTTTGAAGAAAGTATGTCATGATCCATCTGGCTGGGATGTGCTCGGTAATACTCTATGTCCCAGCGTCTAACGTGGTCCTGTCTCCGTTTACAATTTTATCTGAGAACAACTAAAGACGAATCAGTTTTAAAGACGAATCAAATGACCGAGAGGACTCACCGTCTCACGACGAAGCGGACGCCGTGTCTCTCTTCCAAGATCCGTTTGAGTTTGGGCACCCCGTAGGTGCACGGCCTCTTAAATGGGATCTTGTCCGGGATTCCGATGATCTCGACCGCCTCCGGATCGCAGGCGATCTTTCGGTACGGCACGGGGACCATGTGATCCAAGCCCAACGCTTCAGCTGGTGTTTCAACACGTACAATTAGTCACGGTTACGTATAAGTACCGATAATCGGGACTGATACATTTGATCAAACAAAGGTATCACAATGAATACAGGAGGAAAAAAAAAGATCAAACAGACCATTTTGCTTGCAATCTGAAAAAGCTAAATATTATGATACATACTGTAGTATTACGATATTATATTTTGCCTTATACCACAGCTCTATTGAATTCTCGATTCTGATTGGTCAAAGGCCAGCCAGGAGGAAAATCTCACATATAGTATATGAATGTGGTTAAAAAAAATTTTTTTATACATTTTTGTTTCTATAGTAACAACGCACGCAGAAACTTGTATGATGAAGGTTCCACGAATGTTTATTAAAAAAAAACAAAAAAACGTGGCTGATTGTTGATATGGTGAAGTTTTCTCTGAGGAGATTTCTGGAAGGAGTCTCCAGTGTCGGAGCTTTGTAAAAAAAAAAAAAAGGCTATAACTATGTTTTCCAATATGGGAAAGTCTGCAGGAAGGAGGACATTGGAAGGAAGGAAGGAAGGAAGGAGGAGATGAGCGAGTGACTCACGTTAACAACGTTAAACATTACAACACGCTGTTCTTTAATAAATAGATAAAAATATTAGTCTTGGCAAATTGCTGCGGTATAAGAGGAATAAAACGTTATTGGAAAATAATCACATCGTCATACCACCCATTGGTTATTTTCCTTTAATAAAACGCCCACGTTGTGTTTTATTCCTTCTTTCCGTATTACCGTAAAACCACTATGCAACTATAAGAACAGGGTCCTGTGTGTGTGTGTGTGTGTGTGTGTGCGTTAGAGTAGGTAATGGCGGACGGCTCACCGTAGCGGCTATTAAATAGGATCTGCACGCATTCCCGCAGTGTGTTGATGTCCTCCGTCTCTCTGATGAACGCGTCCCATTTTTCTGCGTGAGACAAGAAGATAACGTTAAGACCGTGTGGTCTCCTGCAGAGATGTAAAGAGCCGAATCGATGCACTGGACGTTAATATTTTCAAACACAAAAGCGGTGCGTTTCAGACAATAGCTTGGAAGGCGACCAAGACTGAATCAATACCCTAGTGTCTCTTTTTCAGTTATAATTATAGGGTTATTTCATTTCGCGCCACACTGAAGTATAACCTTTGGCATCAGAGCAGCTCTAAATCACGTTTGTCTGAAAACACTGGCTGCTTTAAAAGTGTCTTTCCTACAGCTTGCTGTCGAGATCCAGCTCTTTGTTTTGTCTACTTGGTTTGTTTGTATTAAGTCAGTGGAGACAATTAACGCGGGTCCTGGCTCTTGGCAGTGTCTGAGGGCTTCCTGTTGCTCGTTCAGAAGGAATAGAAGTTGAATTTGAAGGCCGCGGTGTCCTGGCCAAGCTCCTTTATTTTTAAGTCATACACCACTGGTCATTTCTTTAGGGGCTCAATGGTGTTTAAGTGCTTACATTTAAATTTCTGATTTTAAAGGGCGGGGGGCACAGTCGCTTAGTGATTAGCATGTTTGCCTCACACCTGCGGGGTTGGTGGTTCGAATACCGCCTCCGCTCTGTGTGTGCGGAGTTTAAGTTTTCTCCCCTTGCTTCGGGGGTTTCTTCCGGGTACTCCGGGTACTTCCGACCCCAGTCCAAAAACATCCGTTGTAGGCTGATTGGCATATCCAAATTGTATGTAGGGTGTGCGATTGTGCCCTACGATGGGTTGACGCCCTTTCTAGGATGTCCCCCAGCTTGTGCCCTGAGTTCCTGGGGATAGGCTCCAGGCTCCCCCATGACTCTGTGTAGGGTAAGCTGTATGGAAAATGCATGGATGGATGGATGGTCCTGATTTCAGTGGTTGCTCAGGATTCCACTTAAAGGAAAAGTTCAAGGAAAACTCCACCCTGAACGATACTGAATGTGTTTAGCAATTCCGGCGCTAATTTGTTGGCTGGTGCTGTTGGCTGGTGGTTAAGGCTCTGGGTTATTGATTGGAAGGTCAGGGGTTCAAGCCCCAGCACTGCCAAGCTGCCACTGTTGGGCCCCTGAGCAAGGCCCTTAACCTTGTCTACTCCAGGGGCGCTGTATCATGGCTGACCCCAACGAAAAGAATTTCTTTAATGTAAATGTGACCAATAAAGACTCATTATCATTACACTGTGTATACAATTTTGGGTCTGCTGCACACCTGATTTCTCATGTACTATGGAGAAGAGTAGGCGTTTGGAGATGTGGATGCTGGGAGGGCTCTGTGCGACGTCTCCTGCAAGTGGTATCCGCTCACCTAGAAAACACCCGGGTAATCCATCAATCTCAAACTCGAGGAAAACACGAACAAAATTGCCCAACACGGTCTGCTAAAACCGAAATGCGATATACTACTTAAAGTGGATTAATGTAACATGTTTTATGTTGAACGTGGGAAACCGCTCACCGTTGTCAGTGGTCTCTTTGGGCGCAGCCGCCTTCTCGTCGCTCGGTGCCCACGTTGATAGCCGTTCCTTGACCAGGCCGTGCAGCACCGAGGGCTTCGGATCGCCCTTAGCATCCGGGTGCGTCTGGGAAGGCACGGGCATTCCATACAGGAAGCTGGAGAGCATGGAGCTGCTAGCAGGCACTTCCTGTGCGGGGGTTTTAACAGGCGTGTGGTTGCTGGCACTCTTAACAGCAGGGGAGGGGTGGTGATTGGTTTCCGGACAGGATTTACCATCGCGTGGGGCTTCGTCTGGCACTCTGAATTCAGAAAATAATTTTATCTCAGTTCCAGCTACGCTGCTTCACTCTGCTATCAGAGCTAATACTCATGCTAACTGGAGCTTGTTAGCTGTCATTCTATGTTAGTCATGCTAGCGTTTCATATTTGTGGGCGTCACAACAAATGTCACAAAATTCATATGAAAGCCTGATAGATGTGTAAAAGGTGAAGAATTATGCAAATCATGCTAACGCTAATCATGCTTCATCGATAAAAAGGGCTCTGGAGGTGAATTAACACCTTCAACTGACTGAGCAACCAAATCTATATGGATCCTTATAATCATTAAATTAGATTATATCAACATATATATCAACATTTTACCTCCCACACGTTAGGAAATACGTAATCTTCTAACATTGCTAGCTATAATAAGCACACAAAGCTTTACGATCGCACAAACTAGCACCCTCTGGCCTTTAATAATTGTTAACTGCACTAGCCCTTTGAACATCCACAGCCAAACTTCTTTATCATCACAACTGTATATTAATTCTGCATCAACATTTTACCTCAGACCTTTACAGATGTACTTAAGTGAAAACTATTCACATTGCTAGCGATGTAAAAAAAAAAGAGAGAAGGAGCAGTTAAGCGCACAGAACCATGCTAACCAGTTGTTCTTAGCCTTCATTCACTGTTAGTCATGCTAGCATTTCTGAGGTGAATTAGCTCTTTATATTAATATACACCTTGCTATCATTTCTGCATATAAATTCTTTAGTTTAAAATGAAAATAGTAAATATAAAAAAAAGTAATACATCAAACAAAAATTGCTAATATTACTACTAGCAATTAATGGTAAGAAGAGAGTGTTAAGCACAATATTGCTAACTGGTGCTTTCGTTTTCTGTTAGTCATGCTAGCGTTTCTGAGGTGAATCAGCCCTTAACATTAACCTATACAATCAACATTAGAATCTGTTTTTAGCAGGAGAGATGTTCTATTGTTCAGAACTGTGAGTGGACCCGCTTATGTAAGCCTGCATGCGACACGAATAACGGAGCAAAAACATCCTGAACAAACAAATCAGACTCGAGCGCTTGTAATTATACAACGACAGAAACCACAAACCAAACCACGCGTATATTTTCTACGTGTCAAGGATCATTATTATGCAGGATTTCTCGTCTCTGACCGTTTGACGATGAAGCGAATGCGGTTGCTCTGCTCCAGGATCTTCATTAAAGTCTTGGTGTCGTAATCAGCAGGTCTCCTCAGGGTCACGCCATCAGGGAGGCCATGAATGAGCACAGCACCAGGCTCCTTCTGAATCCACTCATAAGGCACGGGGACCAGGCTGCTCTTCCCTACAGCCTCACCTGAAACACATCACACTCTGTGGTCCATCAGGTTTTCAGCGATCCAGGTCGCTGCAAAGGTCAAAAGACGGCTGCTCTGGTGGTATAACCTTGTAGTCACTTCGTGATTTGAATTCTCAAGCAAAAAAATCGGAAACATCTACAGCACTATACGTGATACGCGATGCATCTAAATATCCAGCAAGAGTGACCAAGTAAAAAAGGGGGATTAGTCAGGGAAATAAACCGAGAGGCCAGGGACACCTCATAACACGATGCTACCACCACCATGCTTCACAGCCAGGGTGGTGCTGAAAACACCGGCAGAAAGCTTTCACACATGGGCGCTGAAATAAAGGAGCACTCGGTATTACAGGGTTGAAGTTCTTACTATAAAGCACGCTGAAGACTTCTTCCACCATCTTCCTCAGGACAAAGATATTGGAGTGAGCGTCCGTTAAGGCTCGCTGCTGTTTCGCTGGCGGTAAAGCGTCTTTACCAGTATGGCTGCTTTCTGGGTCTGGAGCTTTGGCGTGGGAGCTGACTGAATTTAATGCTTGCAGACAGGACACCCCTGTGGAATAAAAAAATATATATATATATATACAAATAAACATACAGAGAAAACAACTAGACAACAGTGCCAAATACTATTTTAATGTCATGCTCTGCAGGGCCCCTCCCTGGCTAAAGGAATAACATCTTCGAGAAATTCATAATTCAGCGATGTTTGCATTTTTTGGTCTAACGTACACGTCCTCGTACACGTGGAGCAAAGCCGTCTGGAAGAAAAAAAAACTCACTGCAGAATTTATGAAAGTCTGTCTGTATTTCCTTCCTGGAATTGAGGAAAATTCTCCCCTTTTCGGTTCCTATGGCGATCACGCTGTCCTCGTGCACAGTGACGCAGGCGACCTCGGCATTCAGCTTAGACATAGCGGTGCACTGCAGGAATGACAGAAAGTCAGCATTTAGAACGCCTATAATGCAGCGTATTCGAGATAATTCCAGTACAAAAAACGTTGCTGGACCCAATAATAATAATAATAATAATAATAATAATAATAAATCATTATTACTAATTCTTTTTGAATAAATTGTCCTGTCAGAAAAAGAAAGGACGGTGTGCTTTGGAGTCGGGTTCCTCTAAAAAATGCTCACTGAAGCAGAGAGCGAGTCGTACCACAGAGTCCAGCGCCGACACCAAGCTGGTGAGGATTTCGTGTCTGGCAGACGTCTGTGGCCCGCGGAGCTCGGCACGAGAGTTCAGCCTCATCCCGTCGCAGCTCAGCTTCCGCAGCTGCGCCATGTCTCTGAAGGTTCAAACGTTGCGGTTAGAAATCACATCCGATATCATATCACAGAGCAGAAACACAACTTCGAGATCGTTCAGAGAAACGATACAGCGCTGATAATCGGCGATATAGATGAGACTGTATGGACTGGATGAGAACAGCACCGCAGTCTTTGCTCTTTAAACAGCACTGTTTTGACTCGGTGCTCTTCTCCGAAAGCTGCTTTCGTGTCTGAGAAACGCAGTCGAGGATATAAAAACCTTTAAGAAGCTTTAAAAAGTGATAGTAATACCCTCATCTGCGCTAATGCACCGAAATCCGTTACACATGCGAAAGTTGCTAATTACGATAAGCCTTTGTCAACCAATTAAAACTGGCTCAGATTATTGCCTTAATGCCCTTCGCTGTTAATTCGCTCTCGGAAACCACGCGCCACCTGGCGAGAGAGATAATCTGTAACTGAACTGCGGCTCCGTGGTGTTTGGATGCTCCTTTACATTCCTGGCTTCCAAATTGGGAACGTTACACCTAAGCGGTTAGCATTAAACAAACGTGGTCATGCCGACCCGGACCTAGCGTACGATTAGTAATAGTAGCGTTGGCTGGGATTTGCTATAACAGCAGCCGTTTCGGCTTTAACTCGAATCGCAGGTGTATGTTAATGCACTCGTTCCTGTTGTAACAGATAAATAGACAGCGTTTAATCGTCGACATGGCGACGTTTTCAGTAAGGAGATCTTTATGTAAGATTTACAGAAGGAGTCTCCAGTGTCGGCACTTTGAAACTGTCGGCGGTAACGCTGTTTATCGTTTTGTGTCGTCTGTTTGTTTACAGCGTTTAGAAGTAGCTGTTATAACGTAAGCGACATGAAACGTTTTCGCTATTTTATGGCTTTATTCAACAGCGTAATTTGTATACGTACATAATAATAGTTACCACGCAAAGACTTTATGCATGTTCAAGTCTTTACTCTTAAGTTGGAATTTATTTTTGTTACGATACAAATTGTTAGTGGTACGTTTTATTCTTAGATGTATTTAAACTTACTGTCGTTTAATGAAAGAAACTATATGTAATATATCCATCCATCCATCCATCCATCTATCCCAGGGAACTCGGGACACAAGGCGAGGGGAAACACCGTGGATGGAGTGCCAACCCATCGCAGGGCACAATCACACACACATTCACACGCTACGGACAATTTGGAAATGCCAATCAGCCTACAACGCATGTCTTTGGACTGGGCGGAAGAAACCGGAGTACCCGGAGGAAACCCCCGAAGCACGGGGAGAGCACGTGCCAAGGCAAACGTGCTAACCACTAGAAAAACAACATATTATAACTTCAACATACATAATTGTATTGTAACAATAATAATAAAAGTATCCATGTAATAAATAGGTAAGTAAGATAAAATAGTCATATTTTGGGTAAAGTCGGGAACTGTAGCTCAAAAGAATTCAATGAAAAATAAACAAATAATGATTTGCGTGAATGAAGAAGCTTGCTGTAAATGACCACCAGAATCTCATTTATGATTCCAGTCGATTTTTAAATACAGAAACTGACGATGCCACTGAGGATCAAGCTACGTGTTATCAGTGTAATCAAAACCTAAAGACACTTAACAAAAAAATAAACAAAACGGCCAATCTTTAAAAAGAAACAGGGTGGATTGTCCAGGGAAGAAAACAAGATCACAATCCTAATTCCTGGCCCTGCATTCTCATGGCAACAGCATTCCGTCTCCTTGGAAACTAATCTCGAGGTATGCGGACAATGCGGCCTGGGCCTTTTAATCTCTGCAGACACTGGGAGCCATTATCCTGGCCTCGGGGCGAAGCCAAAAACCGCACACGCGAACCCAGTGAAGAGAGCCAGCGAAGCCCAGGCACGGCTACTCGTCTGAAGCCGAGCGAGGCCTCTCCGAAAGCCATTACGGCTCACGGCCGGACGGCCGCGATCCTGCTTAGCGTGCAATTGCGAAACCGGGACGCTGGCATCGCTTTACAGTTGTGATTTTGTCATATTGGTTCATGTGCGTGCATGTTCCTGAGGTCACCGTGCAGCCAGTGTGCGGACTCGAGGTGTTAAATCGCAAACGATCGTAGATGCTTTTAGGCTGCGTGCTTCTAAACCCATGTTTAGCGCTGCCAAGTCCCTTTATGGGGTTGCTTTACACAGAAACAACCATTTTGGCACTTTTTGAAGATAAAAAAAAAAAAAAAAAAAAAAAAAAAAAAAAAAAGGCTTGTGGGGGGTAAAAGTGTCTCTTTCAGCGTTTTCAGTCCACCAGATGAGACCACAAAGGCAAAGAAAAAGGGCATCAGCTTTTTAGGAACATTCCCAAACGTAGAGAGAGCAAGCCAGACTGACATGCTTAAGCGATCAGATTAATGACTTCTGTTTCGCTCGGAGACTCTCTGCCCGGCTACGGCTCTTTATTTATTTATTTATTTATTTATTCCGGCTATTCGAGCCCTGGCAGAAACATTCTGGAAATCTGAGTTGTTGAACAAACGGCCCGTGTGGTGTTTTAGAGAGCTTTTCTTCAGTTTCGTGGATCCCTGAGCAGGTTTTTTTTCCGTAAGAGTCGTGCAGCTCCCGCTGCTAGTGAAACCCAATGTGGTGGAAAAGACGATCCGATCCGATGACATTTCCACCTGGACACGTCTAATGATCATGCTCAGGACTCACGCGATCTTTTTAAGACTTTTCCCTCACCTCCACCATCCTGTCATTGGTTGGTCAGTAATCAAATTCATGTGATGAAGTGCTAAAGAGACAATTGTCATCGAAATGTGATGGGAAAGGCTAATAACTGTGTGATGGCTGCAATCAATCTCTTCCTGACTATAAAGCTTATACTGCCAGCGAAATCATCAGCTTGGATAATCACTTTTAATGACGCTCAGTACATATCCAAACAATAACATCTGTATTTTTTTTTTTATACATTATGAACATCATGGTTAACAAATATCCTCATTCAGAAATAGAAAAATGCACAGTGTTGGAGCTGACCACTGTGATAAATTGTTAGATGCCGCCCACTCATAGGATGTGTGTGGATATTAATGTCCACAAAAAAAAATAATATAAGAGTAATGTTTATTTGTAGTTAGAAAACAAAAACCCAATAATTAGGCTTTTTTTTATTTTAAATAATTGCTAATAATGTCAGCGTTCATTTAATGGTGGAGAGCTTTGCTAAGTAGCAAACTTACATTTTTATTTGATTTGTCTTTGGCATATAAGAAGGATTTATAAGTGTGAAGTTGCTCAATAAACATGGGTCTATGGTAATGTTTCAACCCAAGAACATTCACACCACCTTAGCGCAATAGGACTGTACCGGAACTATCAGTTAAATAGTGATCGTTGGCCGGTACTCGTCGTTAGCGCTGTACTTCGGTTTGCCATGACGTAACCGTGATCTGGAGTAACACGAAATCCAAGACACAGCCAAGAAGCGAGCGGTGAGGAAAGAGTTCATATTCGAATTGATCCTAACTAGTACATTTAAAGCAAGTCCAGGAACACGTAGAGTATAATAGCTCTTGATTGAATGTTGTAAGTTTATGAAAACTGTCATCTTGGACAACTAGAATCACATTTTCCCCGTTCACCACAAGACGACACACTCAGCACCACACTAACAACCCGACTACTTGGTAGATCGCACTAGTCGCGTTTTAGCTACGTGCCGAAAAAAAATTAAAAATCACATCATGATACCGGAAAAGGCTAGATTTCATCAATACATACAGTCCCCTCCGTAACTATTGGAACAGCGGGTCAAATCAATTTGTTGTTGCTGTAGACTGACGACATTCGGGTTTGAGCTCAAAAGATGAACACGAGAAGAGAGTTCAGAATTTCAGCTTTCGTTTCCTCGTATTTACATGTAGATGTGTTCAAAGACACAGGACATGGCACAATGTGCATCAGACCCAGGTGTGTCCTGTTAGATTGACTGTTTAAACAGTAAACAGCTCTGAACATCTACTCTTGGTTTGAGCCTTCGGTTTCACCTGTGAAGACTACGTTTGTTGTTAAAAACGATAAACCAACATGAAGATCAGAGAGCTGTCTATGGGAGAAAAGTAAGCCATTTGGAAGCTGAGAAAAGAGGGGGAAAATCAATCAGAGGCATTACACAAACATTGAGCATGGTCAAAAGAGGAGACTGAAAGGAGAACTGTATGTTAAAAAATAATGGTTTGTTTTTAATCATTGGGCTTAGATTATGTGGAGCATCTGCCATACAAGTCCCTATGAAGGAGTTGCTACAATAGAAACGATAACGTACTAGGACAAGCGCGTTAATTACAGATGACTGTCCCTGAGTGATGCTTCCTGGAGCGTCTGGGATATTTTTGCACCAAAGAAAAAGTGCAAAACCTTTTCGTTCAGACCGGACACGGTGCGATCGTGTCTATCCGGACGGGACGTCAGTCCAAACTAGAGCTGGGTAAAAAATATTGATTCTCCGATTTTAATCGATCTTCAATTTAACTCCATGTCTGTAAAACTAGCATTTTAAATGAAATTAAAGGAAACTAAACGATACTGGATTGAATCGAAATCAAAATCGAATCAAAATATATAAAGAAGAATCGAATCGCCAAATCGGTCGCAATACCCAGCCCTAGTCTGAACCGGATTCCGCAGAATTTTTCCACAATTGTTGCGACCAAAAATGCTCGATTTTACTGTGGCTTTTTCCCCAAAAAATTTCTGATGCAACTTGCAGAGTTTTTTTGTGCGTTTACTAGCGGACACTCGAACTCCTCGAATTTGTGGAATTGCAACCGCGCGAAATTGCTTTGCGCCACCATTCGCAGTGAGGTCTGTCGACAAACGAGATCTTCTAGCCGTACATGCGAATCGAAGAGCGCTTCGGCCGAACACGAATGACGTCGCACGACACGTCTCGGCCCAGACCTGCGGAAAACCTGCGACAATTTAGAAAAATTGCAAGTTCCTCCGAAATACCGCGGCTTAAAATCCTGGAAGGACTGATATATTAGATGCATTACAATCAGAAGGAACTAAAATCCTAGACGGACTACGGTTATAATCACATTCCCTCGCCTTACAGGTGTAAAACTAATCCCATCCAAATAGGGTTTGCGAGAAAGATATTAAAAGGAATGTTAAATTATATATCCATCCATTAATCCTTTTCAGGGTCACGGGGAAACCTGGAGCCTATCCCAGGAAGCATCGGGCACAAGGCGGGGTACACCCTGGACAGGGTGCCAATCCATCACAGGGTACACAATCACACACCCATTCATACACTACGGACACTTTGGACACGCCAATCAGCCTACCATGCATGTCTTTGGACTGGGGGAGGAAACCGTAGTACCCGGAGGAAACCCCCGAAGCACGGGGAGAACATGCAAACTACACACACACAGGGCCACGGTGGGAATCGAACCCCCGACCCTGGAGGTGTGAAGCAAACGTACAAACCACTAAGCCACCGTGCGCCCTCCTAAATTATATATATAATTTTTTAAAATATATTTTAAACCCTATAAAGTTAACCTTGTTCTTTACTAGTTCTTTTTAAACAAGCTAAACATACAGCTAAATTGAAGTATAAGATGTTAAAAGAAGGTGTGAGTTTGTATTGCTGTCCCATCCAGCTTTGTGTCATTTACTCCAATTAGCCTACTGATATACTAACCTGTTATAACCAGCAGTAATAATGTGCATTTGACATTGCAAACATGACCTTCTCGGTTCATGGCAGATTTTTACTGTCTATTACACTCTAACCAGAACTCTAAACAAAACAAAAAACACCACAATATTTTCTTGAATGGTTTCTCTCTCTCTTATATTCTTATTTTTATTGTTATATATATGCACACACCTCCAAACACACCTCTTCAAACCAGTAACAATGGAAAGTGTTCAGTTTTACAGCAAGTTGCTAACGGTGAAAAAAATGACCAGAGGGTACACTCGGTACAAAACAGCACCGGAAACTGAAATATGTTTCCTTAAACACCTCAGAGTTCATATAAATAGCTTAAAAACACTATCCAGAGGCGGGTTGTTGTTTTTTTTTACCCCCCGGTTAGCATAGCTAATTTTTGCTAATAGTTGAAACACTGGCTAAACTAGCCGTCCTCCTCCCCCTGGAGAATTATAATCTGTAATTTCAGCCATTAAAAAAAAAAAAAAAAAAAAAAAAAAAAGTCACGTGTTCGAGAAAGGTTTTGTTATTACCTGGTTATAAATCGACATAATGGAAATAAAACCAAATAAAAGCTGAATGCTTTCTTAGCTCTTGTGGTTTGTATTTACCTTGTCAATCCCAGACTGGGTTGTTGTTGTTGTTGTTGGGGTTTTTTATTCTCCGTGTTTAATCCAATAGTGCAGGGCGGAATTCCCGTCTAAAACAACGCCACACTGACTTCACAAAACCCGCATAATCTGGAGCGTGTTAGTCTTCCTTTCCGGGTGAGATTACAGCGAGATTTGCTGCGTTTTTTTTCCCCCCGTCCTTTTTTCTTGTCTTTAACGCAGGGACAGTGTCCCCTTTCCCCTTTTCTTTGTTCTGTAATCCAGTAAAATTGAAACTCATTCGCCTTCGCTAATCCCAGCCCAGCTCAACACCCGCATCCATTGGCTGTGATTTACATACAGGATTAAAGAGCCATCTGTGTGTGTGTGTGTGTGTGTGTGTGTGTGTTGGGGTAAGGGTTGGGGTAAGGGTTGAATAAAAAGATTTTTCTTTTTAAAAACAACAGCAACAAATAATTTATAATAATAATAATAATAATTTAAAAAAATAAAAAACTTTTTCTCCCCTCCTAAGAATGCACTTTGACACTTGTATGTACACTTGACCGTTTCTAAGAAAGAAAGATCCACAATCATCTGTGATTCAAGTTGATTTCGGATTAAATTAAATACAATGCTCATAGACTCAAACTGGTTTTATTTATTCTGGGGTTTTTTTTTTTTTTTTTGGTTTTTTGTTTTTTAAATATCCTGGTGAGGGTGGATCCAGAAGCCTGTCCTAGGAACACCGGGCGAGACGATTTCACCCGAGTGTAGGCCGGTTCAGCGCTTTGTACATGCACGTTCACGCCTAGATGCGTTGGCTAGTTAATCCGCCTATAATACATATGGTCTTTCGTTAAGAAACCGGAGAACCCGGATGAAACCCGTGCAGACCGTTTGAAACTGAACTCCACGCTCAGGGTCGCCGAACCAGGGACGGGGGAGCTCTGAAAAGTGTTACCTGCTTCTCTCAACAATAGATGGCAAATATGGCTGATCGGTAGGCTATATATACACCGATCAGCCTTTACGTTAAAACCACTGACAGGTGAAGTAATTAACACTGATTATCTCATTACAGTGGTGCCTGTCGAGGTGTGGGATACATTAGGCAACAAGTGAACAGTCGGTTCTCAAAGTTGATGTGTTGGAAGCAGGAAAAATGGGCAAGCGCAAGGATCTGAGTGACTTTGACGAGGGCCAAATTGTGATGTCTGGAGAACTAGGTCAGAGTATCTCCAAATGGAAAGTCTTGTCGGGGGTTCCTGGTATCCCAAAAATGGTCCAAGGAAGGACAAGCGGTGATCCGTTGACAGGGTCATGGGCGCCCAAGGCTCAGTGATGCATGTGGGGATCGAAGGCTAGCCCGTCTGGTCCGATCCCAAAGAAGAGCTACTGTAGCACAAATTGCTGATAAAGTTAATGCTGGCGATGATAGAAAGGTGTTAGAACACACAGTAGATAGCAGCTTGGTGCGTACGGGGCTGCGTAGCTGCAGACCAGTCAGAGTGCCCATTCTGACCCTTGTCCACTGCCGAAAGTGCCTACAATGGGCAGGTGAACATCAGAACTGGACCATGGAGCAATGCAAGAAGGTGGCCTGGTCTGATGAATCACGGTTTCTTTTACATCGTGTGGACGGTCAGGTGTGGCCAAGTTGACGTAGTTATAATTTGTACATCATATAGATTTGTCTTGATTGCCATCAAGATCGTATATCAATAACAATTTCATATATCAGCGCACCCCTAATATATAGCAGGGGTGTAAACCACAGGCTTCCACACTAATTCGAATGATACAATATATGATACAATATGATTCAATTTAGTAGAAATATATGACCAAGTTCGTTCAGAATCTGGAGTAAGCCTACTGGTCTAATTTAATTCGCAAATAATGATTTAAATTTTTTTTTTTATGTTACAGAAATTTAATCTTTCTAGCCATCTGAATTGTTTACACAATTCTAATTCAAGTCGACACAGAATGATGTATAATTTCTACATTACATCGATTGGTGTAGAAATTCTACATCCACGTACTGGTATAAGATTGGCAACGTTCTGCGGTATAAGACGAATACACCACTTTAAAGTGTGCTGTTACAGGAAAATAATCAGCTCCACATCAGGCTGCATCGATTATTTTCCTATAACAGCACGCCCCGTCGTGTTTTATTCAGAGATCTGATATTAGCCAATATATCAGCTATCGGGGCATCCCTAATATTAAATAGTATGTAAGATTTATACCTGTAAAAACCCAAATAAACCATCACCAGAGTGAACAATAGTCTAGTCAGCCCAATATACCCATGTTACATACCGTGCGTTTTCCAGAACGGGAGTTACTCCAATAAAAGCCAAACATTTCTCAAAGACTATTTCTCTATTCATATCTGAAGTATGAATTT
This sequence comes from Stegophilus panzeri, assembly GCA_024331685.1. Taxonomy (NCBI): domain Eukaryota; kingdom Metazoa; phylum Chordata; class Actinopteri; order Siluriformes; family Trichomycteridae; genus Stegophilus; species Stegophilus panzeri. Next base: position 3,391,291 of record JANDJT010000167.1, on the reverse strand, counting down.
AAATGATTTATAACCATTAGGTTGAAGTAGAAAGTATAAGGATGCTGCCTCCTGCTGGTTCCTGTGGGACTCATTGCTGGCAGATGTGCTGTAAATTAGAACAAAGGTTATGTCCCAAAAAAAACCAAAAAAAAAAACCTCAAGGGTAATAAGAACCTCAAGTGTAATAAGAAACCTTGTTTTGGTTTTTTTGGTTTTTAGAAATGTTATTATTCAGCTATTACAATACCTGGGTTCTAGTTTCCCTCTTGTGAAAGCAGAGTTACTGTAACCACTCCGAAGTTGATCATTTTCCAGCAACTTGTCAACGATTATAATCTTTTATTAAGTACAGAAAAAACCCAACATTCTTTTTATCCGTTTATAGTTACAATCAACATAAGTCAAACAAGTTATATTCTTCTTTGTTAAGGAAGAAAATACTTACACTTTTTATCCATTCATAGTTACGTATCATGTTGTGGAATAACACGCCATGACAACTTTGTTCCTGTTATCAATAATTCTCAATAATTGTTCCCTTGTGAGCCTTCTCTATTTTGAAGTTAATACAACAACAATAACAACAACAACAACAACTACTACAACAAAGCTTAAGGGTTACCTCTGACTGTTGCAAAGAGCTGACACTGGAGACTCCTTCCATACAAATGTTAAATAAACGTTTTTTTTCTTTGTTCCGGATCACATGGAGCATGAAATAATAGATCATTCAAGTGCGTTAATATGAACCTGTGATTTGCCTTGCAGCCGGAACACCTTCCGACCAATCGGATTTGAGAATTTGATAATGATTCATCGTATACATAGTAAGGGGTGATCAATGCCCTGCGTTTTGCCAAAATAAAAAATCTCACTCGACGGTCACATGAAGGTCATTCAGGTTACCTGAATATGAACCACTTACCGTCTTGTCAACGTCAATTTAGTTAACGTGTCGTTATTGATATTATCATCATAAAAACACACACACACACACACACACACACACACACAATGCACAAGTTCTGTTTTATTTCTGTTTAATGATTGAATCTCAGGGACGGTTACAGCTAGAGCCAAGGGAGTAAACTGATTTTGTGACAGCATAAAAGAACATCCGAGTCCAACGGCTTAGTTTTTTGTTGTTGTTTTTTTTGTTGCAAAACTCGGGGCCAGCCCTATCGTTTTATCCGTTCTTGCCGATATGAAATCCCTTAGTCGTAACCCTGTAATATTCACACCGATAGAAAGATTGAAACCGTCGTTGAGCTAATCGTCGTAACAGGGTGGATATCATTTCTCAAATTGACCTGCTATCCTTCAAACGTGCTCGCTTGTAGAAAATCGGAAACGGGGATTAGTATTGTCGTTCAATTAGATGGCGTACGTTCGAATCCTGAATTCACTTCGACCTAGCTGGTCAACGGCTTACAGCGAAAACTGTAAACTGTATCTTGACACATAAATATACAGCATAAACAAAGTACTAGGCTGAATAATAAGTGAGAGCGTTTGATTTCTCAAGGTTGTTGTTTTTTGTTTTTTTAAGTCCCATTTGTTTGAAACGCTGGCATCCCTAAAATGGTGGACTATTTACTGGATTATAGGAGGATGGATACTGGTAGGTGGCTGAACACTGTGGCGTTCGTACAGTACGTAAGGAAAAAGAAAACAAGAACAAGCCCGAGTGGAATCATCCCGTCTCCTTGACGCAGACATTCACTACAGAGGGAGAGTAGCAAGTCTTTCAAGGCAAAAAAAAAAAAAAAAAAAAAAAATCGACAGGACTGCTCCGTCTAACTCCAACAGCATAAAAGGCGAATAAATTAACGTATAAATCGAGGCCAAAAGGTTTCCTAAACTGCGTCCTGGCCAATCAGACTACAGCACTTCGCTTCTCGAGGTCTCGAGCATTAAGACTGCTTTTTCTCTGGAGGTAGTGTACAAGGTGGATCGGTGGTCCGAGTCTAAAACCGTAACCGTAACGTACCGCTTCAAAGATAATGCTTTGTTTGTTTGGTTTTTTTTTTTTTAAATAGCATCTCACACTGTTTTACATACACATTTGCTAAGTGGTTGCAGTGGTTGTTCGTCGGTTTGGCGCTAACTGTGAAAAGAATGCGAAGCTGTCCGATGAGGCGTTAGTCCGAGGTCTAAGCGTCAGACGTCTCGGGGGGGTGTTTTTTTCTTTCTTTATTTTTTTTGCAGATTTTTTTCCCCCTAAATGGTCGAGCGGTGCTTCAACGACCCCCATCATCAGTGCTTTCCCTAAACAGATACACAAATATAAATTATACACGAGTACATAACAAGGCATCAATCAGAATGAGAAAAAATGAAATCGTGTCGAAAATAGAGTTGATGTTTTATTTGAACCTCTTCCACGAAGGTAGCGTCTTGCTGATGGATCCCATTCGCCGAATTTGCGCTGCTGTATGCCTGTTAAAAGATGAACCCCATGAGAACTTTCCATTTAGGCCACGCCCACTGTGGGTTTCAAACCGAATACAGATACAGATATGCATAATTTGAGCACTAAACAAATACCGATAGCGGCATTGCGTTACACCCCAAATATACAGCAATGCTCGGTTCTGAAGATGGTGCAACCGTGATGCCGCTTGAACATTTAAGATTTGAGATCACACTGCAGGCAAAAGCAGATGAAGAAATAGGATTTGTGGCGTTTGCGCAGCTTTACCTGGCTCTTATCGGGTCGCGTACGCATGGCCTGCACCAGCTGGTCCACTTCCTGGTTGTGCTCCAGCGCGTTCCTCAAGGCCTCCTCAGTGCTCAAGAGCCGCTGGCGTAGGCGCGCCACCTCCGCGTCCGTCCCCGACGCCTCCATCATAGAGAAGCGGCGATGCTCAGGCGACAACCTTTCACGCCCCTGAGGTCAGGAGAGGGTGCGGGAAACCAAACGTGGAGTAAGGATTTCAAATAATACAGACATTTTCAATCCAGACACTAGTCATCCAGAAACATAGAAAGTAACCAGAATGACTTTTGACTGATTTGTCAAAAAAAAAGTAAATCAAAATGGCGGACATCGAAGCTCACCAGAAGCAGCAGTTTCTCCCTCAGGCTCTTGATGTCATCCTGCAGCTTTTGTTCCTTCACCTTCCACTCGGACTTGTGCAACTCACGGCTCAGGTCGCGGTCCAAGCCGGGCGAGTGGCGCGGCGAGTCCAGCAGCAAGATGCGCAGCTCGTTCAGGCTCCTGGCACGAACACGTGAAAATATTCGCACGATCACAAATACAACGTAATCAAAATAAGATCGCTCATAACAGAAGGTTCTTACGGGTTTTTTTTTTTGGTTTTTTTCCAGAAATCTGACAGATTTATTTTGAGGACGTGATTATTTCAGTAACTACTGAAATATGACACGTTAAGTAAACATATGATGTACCGTCATATTCGTTCACTGACGCTGGGAACTTTAAAGTCCTGAACGTTCCACCCACAGAAGCCTCAAAATGTTTCGTGTCATATTAACAGCGCTGTTATAAACACTTTGCTTAAATATGCCGTTTACTTTATGTATATTCGTTTACATTTTCAGGTTTGGATTTAGGCCAATTAAAAAAAAAATGACAATCAGTTGTGATTAGAAATATAAATATTCCCCCAAGCAGCGATATCTGGGGGTCCAAGCACCGGGCATATATATAATATTCAAATAAAAAACAAGTCCAATAAAAATATACAGCATATGATACATGAACAGACAAATAGCCACCTATCTAGTCCACTTTCTCAGAAACGAAGAGATCGCGCAGGTGCTATGAGGCTTATGTCCACGCAATATCATGATATATGGTATAACTGATTATTTACACTTGTATTAGTTTGTAATTATTGATCACTAGAGATGCACCGATGTATCGGCCAATAATCGGTATCAGCCGATAAAGGGGTTTTTTCACGCTATGGGCCATCGGCCGAGAGTTTAAAAACATCCGATGATCAGGGCCGATTATATCCTGTCAATCAAAAGAGGGCGGGAAAACACATTGATTTCGT
>JANDJT010000167.1:3359702-3387267 GCA_024331685.1 Stegophilus panzeri | reverse complement strand
TGTGTTTTGTGTTTATGAGACCAGTTACTGTGAAACAACTTGTTGAAATGGAGAGAATAAAGTTTTTATTTGCATTTTCTTCAGAATTGTGGAATTAAAAATTATTAATTTAAAAGAAGGCATAAAAGGCGGTATCGGTACCGATTGTCGGTATCGGCCGATATCACTTTGAATAATCGGGTATCGGTATCGGCTGAGAAATTTAGTATTGGTGCATCTCTACTTATCAGGTCCTTACGTCTTTTTAAGCCTCTGTTTGAATGTAAATAACCACTAAAAGCACAGGTCGCATTCGGAGTCAGGATATGGCATCGATCTGAAAGGCTGGACAACACTTAAGGAGGAGTTTTAATTAGACGGATTGTCCTCATTAACCCAAACGGTTCTTAAGTAGATTAAATGGTGAAATGATAACGATTCATGGGTGTACTCTGGGGTGGGGAGTGACATCCAACAGATTTCAGTGAAGAAGATGAAGTGAGAAGGTGGAACAGCTATTTGGGGAGGATATGGATATGTGTGTGCATGTGTGTGTGTAGAGCGAGAGAAAGAGAGAGAGAGAGAGAAAGAGAGAGAGAGAGAGAGAGAGAGAGAGACACACACACACAGAGGACGGCGCTTTGTTCCAAAGTGTACTTCGTAAAACAAGACCATAAATAAGCAACTTAAATCAGCCTCCAGATGGCTGGAGAAGTTTATATCATCTGGCTCTAATACCTCTTTTATAAACCTTGCTAACATTCTTTACCTCTCTTTCTTCAGAAGTTCCTGGCTAATGATCACCAGCTGGCCTGATGCATCGTGGGATTTCTTGGTGATGGCTTCCAGCTCCGCCTCCAGACGCGTCTTGTCTCTGAGGAGGCCATCGGTCTTCCTCTCCCCCGCACGGACTTTAGTCTCCAAGGCTACAAGCAAATAATATTGAGAACAATGCTTTAGTTGTTTAACAGGTGCGCTGGTCAATACTGTTACTTCTCTTAACGTTGCAAATAATGTGGAAATATCACAGAGCCGTAGTTTTAACTCTTTCTAATTCCCCAAACCTCTAATCAAAACCACTTCTTCCCAATCATCACACTCCCCATAAATAACCCTGACTTTCGGCGAATGCCAAGTCCTAGCATTCCAAAAAGTAAAGTTAATTAGCGAGCTACCAAATGAGCCAAAGGGACACAAGGAGGAAACAAATTCGAATGGCTTTCTGTCTATTTTGAAAGCCCATGAGCAGGGGTGTCCAATCTTATCCGCAAAGGGCCGGTGTGGGTGCAGGTTTTCATTCCAACCAATCAGGAGCCACACCTGATTCCACCTGTTTAATCAGTTGAGCTTAGCTTTCAGTAAACTCAGGTGGGGTTTCTGCTTGGTTGGAATGAAAACCTGCACACACACCGGCCTTTTGCGGATAAGACTGGACACCTCTGCCCTAGAGCCTTCTACCCAACGCACTTTTAAGTAGCCCATCCCCCCCCCACACACACACACACAAGCACCCTATTCCCAATAGGGTAATACATCCGAGATTTCCCTGCAGCAAATGAATCTGCATGGAGAATATAGTCATTACCTGTTATCTGTGTTTTGAGGTCATCTACTTGTGTAGTAAGGGTGGAAACTTCTTTTTCCCTTTTTGCCAGTTTCTCCAACGTTTCTGTGAAAAGCATAACAGTTGAAACACCCTGAAAATAAATGGCATTCACAAAAAAAAAAATAGGCAGGAAATAAATAGGGCATTAGTCGTCATCACTCAGCAGGGAGAATGAAAAAAGGATCGTAATTTTTTTGTTTTAAGGATTGATTTACAGACCTTCTATATTTTGCTTTAACTTAATCTTCTCTTCAGAGTTGTCATTATTTTCTATCATCTGTGAAAAAAAAACAACATTGCAGACAACATCGAAATGTAGAGAAACACATCAAAGACAATAAACCATCAATTTAATAGCTCACGTTGACGTCCTGGCTGATGTGATCGGCCTCGACAGCCTGCAGTCGGTTCTCGCTAACCCTCAGCTTCTCTTGCAGGTCTCGGATCTCAGCTCTGCTTTGTGCTTCGGCGTTCTGCAGAGCCTCGTAGTCAGCCATCTTCTTCTCGGCCAACTCTAGCCGTTCCCTCAATCCGGCGACCTTCAGCTCGGCCTCCTGAAGCTTCTCCATGGACTCGCTGAGCTCTGGGTTGCTCCTGGCATTCTCCTCGCTCTCCTCTAGCTTATCTTGTAGTTCTTGGACCTTGGCTCGAAGCTCCTCGCGTTCCTTGGCCAGCACGGCCACTTCGATCTCGTGCTTGGCCTTAAGGTTCTCCACCTCCAGCTGCCGCTCCATCCTCATGCTCTCCACAGTGGCCCTCATTTCAGGTGTGGGACCGTCTCCGTCTACTCCGCCCGTCTCGGACGCTTTGGAATTGTTGAACAGTGAGGATTTGAGCTCCTCCAGGGCACGCTGGTGGTCTCCAACCAAGGCGTCCAGCTTGGCCTTCCAGCTATCCATCATCTCCATGTTCTCACGGGTGGCCTGCTGGAGCCGTTGGCGCAGTTTTGTGATCTCTGAGGCCTGCCGTTCTGTGGTGGCTTTGAGGCGTTCGGTTTCTTGGCGGCTGGCGCTCAGCATGGCCTCATAGCGTTCACGCAGCTGGCTGCTCTCCTCGCGGCGTGCAGATTCGAGGCGTTCTCGGAGAACGAGAGCCTCGGAGCTTGAAATCACATCTCCGCCTTCCACTACGGAGGACGAGGCTCTCTGCAGGCGTGCTTGGAGTTCCTCCACCTCGGCTTTGCGCAAGGTTAATTCCTCCTCCAGCTGCATCACCCGGCTCTTCTCTTCAACCGTGGTTTGCTGATGGACAAAGAAGAGGTTTTTTAATACCCCGTTCCTCTTGTGAATGTGGTTAAGCCTTTAGTTCCTGCTTTTCATGGGTTAAATTCAAGAGCAGAACATTTTAATGTTGAGAACGGTCCAAACCCATAGTAATTACTAAAACGTAAAAAATGCTGGTATGAAGCCAAACCAACAGAATCGTAATTCATCTCAAGATTAAATCGTTTATACTGGCTAGTTTTTGAAAATGTTCTGCCGAGTCACCCGCAAAAACAGAACTTTCGGCGTTCTCTAATCCAGCGTCAGCGTCGCTTTGCACGTGCACTCGATCAAACCGCTGACGTTTTTACAGCCAAGTGAAAGTCCGATTTTAAAAAGCATCGTTTCACAAACGCCTTATGTTGAGAAAGCATAGAAAAGGCAACCTACGAGGGGAAAGGACACGAACCCAAGCAAGCCATTCTTTGCACTGTGTTCCTAAAAGCAGCCAAGCATAATGTGAGATGATGCATTCAGGACACGCACACATATACACAAACATATCTACAACAAGCTGTGAAAGAAGAGCCAGTTGAAGAATCCCGGGTTTCGAAAGAGGAGACCTAGTGTTAGTGTTGACAAGAGATTTACAGGGATCGTGCCCTTGCATTTCTCAGGAAATCGCTGAAGAGATACGCTGCCATCAGACGGCATCGGTAAACGTTCGGAGGAGGCGCAATCCCAAAAGAGAGAAGAGGGGGGAAAAAAGAAAGACAGAGATCACACCACTCTTCTTAGTGTTCGCTGCTGATTTAGGAAGATGTTTAGAAAGTTTAGACTACACACGGGATTAGCGGTTTCATTTCACCTTGATACTCTTACCCAACCTCATGGGTGTTGCCTGATGGCGCCTTCTGCCCTGTTAATAAATAGGAAAGCTTGAATTGGAAATTTGGGTCAGTGCACGTGACACTGCCCCAGCTTTACGACCACAACACGGCACGTTTCGTTAAAATGACGGAAAGTGTGCCATCACATTTCAGCTGGGAGGAACATTTCATCGTGGCAAAAGAAACATTAATTTGTACGTGTGCAATGTGACTCTATATATGATTTTATACAGATGGGTCACAAATTAATGGGGACGGGGACGGGGATGGGGGACGACACCATCTTAGTAAGGTGTTTGGCTGACACAAGTCACCAGAACAACTTGGCATTGATTCCACAAGTCTCTGGAGCTGGACTGGAGGGATGAACACCGTTCTTCTAAAATATCTTCACACAGTTGGTGTTTTAATGATGATAGCTCTCTAACACGTCACTCCGAAACCTCAAAAGTGTTCAACTGGGTTGAGATCTCGTGTTTGTGAAGGCCACTGTAGGGGACGATGTGAGCCAAACCATGCCAGCTAAATAAATAAACGCTCCCCGTAGCATAACAGCGGCAGCGTTTTTTTGTTTTTTTTAATTTGTCACCCATCTACGTCTATATCGTATAACGCCATGCAAGAACAAAACTCAATCAGCATTTTTTGACATATTCTGACTGACTTTCCTAAGACACTATTAGCATAAAAGGGTCTCTAGAGTAGAAATATTCAAACTTTTTCCCCATGGGGCACACTTCCCAGTTTTTAGAATTAAAAAACCAAAAATTTATGTTATATTTATTAGGACAGAAAGCGTCTGTGTATTTTTCAAGCTGGGAAAACGGAGTCAAAACAAGGGCAGGAGTCAAAACTCTGTGAAGTGGTGAGGTGTCGGTTAATATCAAACAGTTCAAAACGTACTCGGATGTTAAAATGTGGCACTCCGATGCAAAATTCGTTAAAAAAAAAAAGTTGGCAGGTCTGAAACAGTCATTTCAATTTGGAGACCCAATCACCCCCATTCCCAATACCTCCCAGTTTGAATACTCTGGAGAAAAGTTTTCAGGTTCTGTGTAGAACCTCACAAGAGTTCTCACGACTAAAACCCTTCTAAGGAACCATTAATGAATTGCAAATACATTTCAGTTTTTTAGCTTTGGTTTTCTACAATACTGACGTCTGGGTTATACGACTTCTGTTTATATACTAGAAATTCAAGGCTTCTACATGGAACCCTGTATAATGATATATTGCTTTGCCCCTCTAGGGGAACCCTTAATTGTTCTCTCTAGAATCCTACAACACAGTGTTGTTGTTTTTCTTAAAAGAGAAAAGGTTCCAGCGTCTGTAGAAACCCTTTTAGGAACCCCCAAATTCCTAAGACTATTCTTCACCGTAACCGTCAGGTTACTGGCGTTCTAGCTTGAAGATCACTCGGATGATAATTGGGATTATGGTTCAAAAACACTCCAAACCTGCCTTAGAGCCCTGCTGAGATGGAAAGGATTAAAATATACAGAGGATAGTAAGGTTCTGAGGACAGAAGGAGGAGTTCTGAAAGACCCTGAATGTCAGTGATGGAACTGCACCGCATGGATGGACAGGGGTCAAAAGGTCGCCAACTTGAATGTCCTTGTTACTGTAATGCTATTGGAAACTACAGCAGCAAAATCTAATTAGGTCTAATCTAGTAATGCGACTTCGGTTATTATGGTGAGATGAAGTGTGAGCTTTTATTCCAGGAAGGGAACCCAGACAGGCCAGTTAAGCTCCCAGTTTATTAGGTTCGCGTACCATATAGGTCACTTAGCCCATCTGTTGCTATGCAGAATAGCAACCGTCCATTGGTGTAAGGACAGCAACATAACCAGGAATGGACAAATCAGTAACCCAGGACAGATTCTGTGTCCGGGCTTTTAGTTTTTAATACATAGTTGTCATATGTACTTTTCTACTACATATATCGAGAACTCCAATAACATCCGACAGAACACCACAGCTTAAAGCTTGCTACATGATCGTATAATCATCTGTATTAATGCACTTAACTAGCTATTGAGGTCGACCGATAGTGGAGTTTACCGATACCGATACGATTACTAAGTCGGGCGGTACCTGCCGATAACTGATTAATCAACCGATTTTTTAAAAAGTGATACTGAATGAAACCATAACATTCAAAGTAAAACACTGCTGAACTTTATTACAGAAATAAACAGCATTGACTGAACTATGAACATGTATTGTACTTTTTTTTTTTTTTTACATTAAATAAATATATAAATATTAATATATATTAACTATTAATAAATATTCAATAAATAAAAGATATACATCCAAACTGAAGGAAAAAGTAGCACTCCAAATAACAAATAAAAATAGAGACATCCACAATTAATCAAAAAACACTTCAAATAACATGACAAAATTTGTCAGCGATAGTTGTTATTTAGCCTCTAGAGGCCGCTCTCGTACTGTATAACGGACCCTTCTCAGCCGCTCCCACAATGGACGCAACCGGGAACAACCATCGGTGTGGATTTTTGCAGATAACCGATAGTTCCGGCAAAACCGATCAATCGGTCGACCTCTAACTAGTCAGGTTTCCGGTAACCAAAACATGGGACTGGGCAACACATGGGTACTTTCACTTGCCCGGTGAGCGAGCTAATGAATTTATGATTTGTCCACCCCTGAATTAGCAAGGACAGCTGATGAAGCTACCATACAAGCGCATCAGATGGAACATTCTAGCTGCAAGTCAAATGATGGAGATCTTGATGTGCTCAATGTGCAAGGCTGGTGCATCACAGAAAGGAGGAACCAAAAGAAGAAAAGGAAAGGAAGGGGGGGTAGGGGTTAAACGATGGCTACAAGCAGATGTGACATCTACTCTCACTGCATGTTTACCATCTTTTCCTCTAACTCTTTCTGAAACTTCTCTGCTTTGGACTTTTCCAAACGCAGATTCCGCTCGAGCTGCCGAATACGGGCATGCTCCAGTTTGGTCTGAGTCTACGGAGAGATGAAAAAAAAAAAAAAAAAGAACGAGAGAAGGAGAGAGAGAGAGAGAAAGAGAAAAGAGAAAAGAGAAACGAGAAAGGAGAAACACAGGACACAAAGTACAAGAAGAGAATTTTAACTTTATGAAAAGATATCTTAAGGAGAGGAAACTGAGATGAAGGAAAGTGCATAAATATTCACACCCTTGAATTTGGTGTTCTTTGTTGTAACGCTACAAACCATGAAAAAGTCACTGTAGTCTATAACAATGTAATAATCATTTTTCTCATTTTGTCTGTAGATAATTTTTCACTGAGCAAATGCAACTTTCCGGAAGTGAAGCAATTCTGTGTACGTGTTTTTTTTTTCCTTTACTTTATGACAAACATATTATATTAATAGCTTTAGTCATTTGCATTAATATAGTGTACTGTTTGTACAGTGAATACCTCACTATGCGTATAGTGCGTGATTTGGGATTTTTTTCCATGGTACTTGTGCAGTGAAATACCTCTAGATCCCCTTTGGTGATGGATTCCTCCTCCACCCTGAACTGAAGGTCCTCCACTTTCCTGTTTTAGCACAGAACAACCGCTAGGAGTCAGAAAAGCATGTCCTTTGGAGAATAAAGCATCGCACGTGGAGCAAATGTGGCGCTTGGGGTTGTACCTTTTCTCTTCCTCGAGCTGATTGGCCAGTTCCATTTTGTCTCTCTGTGCATTGGCCAATAGGGTGCGCACTTGCTGCAGGTTGCTCTCTGTCTCTGTTGCATACTGCAGAAGGTACAGAAGAGGATAACTGGGAAAATGCTCAACTGGAAATATAACATTGGAAATATATTGTAATAGAAAAAAAAAGTATTTCTAGACCTGTAATAATCATAGAATTTCAAATATACATAAAAATAAAAAATTGTTACCGCCAAGCAATAAATCTGACTAGCTCTTAATTATTTCTGGGCAGCAAATTAGCTCTTCCCCTTAGACAAAACACACACATTTAGCTCTGTCAAAAAACAAAGAGGCATCATCTCTGATTTGGTGCAGCTACCTGTAGTGTTTATGGAAGGAGTCTCCAGTGTCAGCACTTTATAACGTTGTCATTATATTTTTCCAATATGGCAAAAAAAAAAAACCAAACAAAAAAAAAAACTACGCTGCTTTTATGAGACTAAAACGAACCTGCAGGTGCTGGGCTTTGAGTGTGTTCAGTTCTTTCTCCACCTCACAGATGTGACTGGTGGCCTTGGCCACTTCGGCTCGCTCCAGGTCGCGCTCGGCCAGGAGCTGTTCGATGTGCTGCTGCTTTTCTTTGAGCGCCTCCTGCAGCGCGGTGGTGCCGGAGATCTTGCGCGCGTAACGGGACGACGTCTCCGTCAACTGTGTGGGGTGGTGGTGGAGGTTAAAAAGAGACGTATAATGTGTCACACGACCAAAACAGTGACGGGGATCGGGAATGCTTCACGAGTAAAGTCTGTACCTTAAAGTACAGTACGTCTGACCTTCATGTGCGGTTTTCTAAACAGATCCTCGTGTCCATACAGTACCTCATGTTCACTTCCTGCTTTGCAAATGAATGCTAAAATCTGCCATCTCTATAACATTTTCCCCAACAGATTTTATAGCTGAAAATATCACTTCATTTTAACCCTCCTATTATGTTATGGGTCAATCTGACCCATTTCTACATTTGAGGTGTCTGAAATACTGGTTTCTCATTTAGGGTCATGAACTTATATGCAAATATTTCTTGTCTTGGACAAGGTTTACAGTTTTAAGCTGTTCTTTGCTGTTTTTGTGTGTATTTAAACTGTGTAAGACATTTTGACCCATAACATAATGAATGTACATTTTTCATCCCCAACATAATAGTAGGGTTAAAGCTCCGACAACAATCCAGCCCCCTCTCTCCCTCACCAGGCCTGTGCGGCTGGGTCTGCCGCCGACGCTGGAGGCTACGGAGCTGACAGAGCTGATGGATGAGCTGCTGGGGCTGTGAGCCAGCGAAGACACTCCCATGGCTACACGCTTGCTCTTCTTGGCCTTGGCCGGACTCGTGGACGGGAAGCCGATGCGGATCACCTTGTGGATGGGGGCAAACAGGCCGAATTTGTGTGGGCACTGGAAGTACCTGAACAGATGCGGAACAAGAAGGTCAAAGGTCTTGACATGAAGCACTAAAATACGGAAACTGAACACTGAAACCGCCATATTTGCCGCCCAAATAAAAGATGAGTCTTACTACCACAGCATTGTTGAATTCTCGATTCTGATTGGCCAGGAGGTGTTGATTCGTTTTCTGTACGAGCAAGTCTGACGGTATTTCCGAACGTTAAATATTTCAGCTCTGCTCCGAGAACAAACTGCATGGACTAATTTCTGCTTAAATGTAATGACAAGAAAGCCAGAAGCACACGGGGATGTTATTCAATTATTTATCTAGCGTCTTTGTATCTGCAGAGTCACGGAGACATGATTACGGACAGCGCCCGTAATTCCTCGTCAACGTGACCGACTGCGTCCGTTCCTGCGACTCGATTTCCCGTACAGAGTCGTACCTGTAGTTATACACGCTGCCAAAAAGGTTTCTTATGTTTTTATTACTGTTTAAATCTAGTATTGTTGCACAAACCAAACAAAATCTAGATTGTTCTAATAACATTAAGGAAAAAAACAAACCAACAGATTTGGTAAATGGACTGGCTGGCAGTGTGTGGAATGTAATATAATGCATCTATTTGTTTTTCTGTCTAAGATTTGTTAGGTTTGGTTGCAGTGTATTATTATGTGGGCAGAGAAGGATTCTTGCACCAGACCTGGTCCCGGCCACGGCTCCGTCGTTCTTCCCTAGAGGCTCGTCCAGCTCCACGCCGCACCACTCGCCCTTGGCAAAGTCTGTCTCTCCTACGTAGCGCACCACACCAGTCTTCGTTCCGCCCACCTGAGCAGAGAATAAAGGAGCATGGCAGTGTCGGAGATGGCGTGATCTTATAAACATCAAGAACAGCAAGAATTTACAGTATCTCCTGTGTAATTATGCATTATTATTGCAGCATTCTTTTACTTGTATTAGTGAAGGATGATGTAATGTCAAAATTATATTAGTGCTTCGTAGTGAAGTAGCAGCACTTTCAACCTGGTATTATATTGAAGATAAATAATTTTTTAATTATGTATGAGAAAATATGACAAAACAAACCTTTTAGAATAAATAAAAACTAGGCAAAACTACTATTTAATTAGCAGTGAAGAATGTTATGACCTCACTTGAGAAATATCATTTAGTAAAAAAAAAAAAGCGTATTTTAATTAATAAGGGTAATTAGTATTTTATTCAAAACTCCTGGATTACTGTAAATATTTAAAAAACGAATATATGTCAAACAGAGACAGGACTTAACACAGAGCCTCGTGGCACTTTTTACTGAACGTAACTGATGCTGCTGTAAACATTAGGAACAAAGTCATATATTTTAAATCAATGCAGGACTTAACGTCGAGCCTTGAGGCACTTTTTTGTTTACTTAATGTGTCACTGATTTTGGACACCAGTCTGAGTATTAAAGAAAGAAACAAACGAATATGGAACAGGACTTAACATAGAGCCTTGAGGCACTTTAAAAAAAAAAAAAAAAATTGTTACTGATCTTAGACTGTACTGTAAATATTAAAGAAAGGGACAAATGAATAAATGTCAAATTGAAACAGGGAGTAATGTAGAACCTTGTGGCACTTTTTTAAAAATATTTATTTTTTTTACCTATTTTATCACTGACTTCCGACCCTACTGCAAAGAAAGGAACAAATAATTGTGCCGAATCCGCAGAGGACTTATTAGAGAGCCGTGTGGCACTTTTACTGTTTTTGGACCTGACTGTAAATATTAAAGAAAGGAACAAATTAGTATATTTTACATCAACACAGGACATAACATTGAGCCGTTTTTTTTTACTCAGTTTGGACCCCGGAGTAAGTATTAAAGAAAGAAACGTTCAGATATTTCAAATCGAAACAGGACTTAACATAAAGCCTTGTGGCAATTTTAAGTGTTGCTTTTAACCTTTTACCTATTATAGTTATATTTGTCCAACAGGAAAAAAGAAAAAAAAGGTTTGGTTCAAAATGAACCGACTGCATTAATCAGTCTCTGGTGACCCATATATACCAGGAAATACTTGGGTGTGTAAAAATACATGCCTCGCGAGCGCACCGAAAGAAAATCAGATCAGAAGTCACTATGGGTAATGATGCGTAGAAAGACTAACATCAGTCCATCCTGAAAGAACTCAAGCCATGTGTCAAACTCAGGGAAGGAATTCGGGATAGCTTCTGTATGCCTGCAAGTTGGCACGGCCTGCGCTCGCTCCGAGACCTAATTGGGCACGAGTCCGATCTGCCCTACATGCACCCAGATATCGTGAACGAAAATGGGTCACACGCTAGAAAAGTCCCGTCCGTTTGCTCACACACACACACACACACACACAGACAAAGACCACTTAGAAGCAGTTTGACAGCAGCTCTGGTTCCATGCAGATCGCATGAATCGCTTCACTGCTAAATTATGCATCACATCAAACCCGGGAATGTGGCATGGAGAAGTAAAAGTCAGGGCGTGCGGAGTAAAGAGAAGCAATCTGAGAGCTGCCATGACCTCTCCGGCTGATACCAACTATGTACTTGCAAACTGCTGAGCATCAGCACTGAGCCACTAACTGTGAGGGTACAATCTTCCCCACGTACAATTAATCATGTGATGGTATGCCATGAGAAATACTGTATATATACACCTCATATACACCTTTTGTTCATCCATCCATCCATCCATTTTCTATAGCGCTTATCCTACTGGGTCGCAGGGAACCTGGAGCTTATCCAGGGAGCATTGGGCACAAGGCGGGTTACACCCTGGACGGGGTGCCAATCCATCGCAGGGCATAATCACATACACATTCACACACTATGGACACTTTGGACATGCCAATCAGCCTACCATGCAGGTCTCTGGACTGGGGAAACCGGAGGAAACCGGAGTACCCAGAGGAAACCCCCACAGAACACATACAGGGCCGCAACAGGAATCGAAACCCCAACCCTGGAGGTGAACATTAAATCCCATAATTGTTGTTCTTTTCTTTGGAACAACTTCTCCATAAAATCTATTACACCATCAGTATTTATCACACTGTCCTTAAAGAATCTAACAGTTAACCAAAACAGATGAAATAGATAAAAAAAAAAATTGATCAGTTTGAGTTGTTTGGTTTATTTCTGGTCAGCAATGCTACGTTCTTCTGTGCGTTGTGCATGATAAAGTTACGAACATGCTAGGACTGACAGCAGAGGTAGCGATGTAATGGTTTTCAGTGCAGTCGCATCCCCTGCACCAGAAAATGGAGATTACTGTAGTATGATCAATGCTGCAATCAATTAGAGGTCGAAAATCATAATTCCTGACCTCTGAGCATGTAAAAAAAAGAAAACAAAGAAAACGCCCCCATATCTTGGTACATGGCTGCTCCTCGCTTTAAATGAGTTATACTGTATATACAAGAATTTGCCTTAGATCAATCCACAGCCATATTCGCTTGTTAAATCTTTAATACCGACTGTACAAGTTGCTGTTTTGAGAAGGATCACTCATCACTGTTGCTAACAAAAGATAGACATTTTTTCCCACTCTGTAGCTCGAACGTATGGAGGTTTAAACTGACGCAATTCCGAGCTCCGACTCCCCACTTCCGAGGCAAGTCGAATGCAGCATTAAGGGAGTAAGGAACCTGTACAGTAACAGTAATAGACCAAAATTCAAATGAGATATTTTAATCAATATTTAGAAAACTTTAACATTGAAGTAACCGTCCGATCGTACCTTTGTCTGGCAAGTTCAGACTTTTGGAGTTTTACTCCTACATATAAACAAAGGAATAAGCAAATATTTCAAATTGACAACGGCCCTGAAATAGAGCCCTGTGGCACGTTTTTGATTGAACATTCCAAACGCTACTTGACTGATATTCTTTTAACTATATATATGTATTTTTTTACTGATTCCTTGGAAGAATGATAAAGTCACCCTTTGGATCATTTCCCACTATTCGTAAACAAACCTCATTCACCCAATAAATTCAAGCATGTCAATAGATAATGTTGCCTCGCGGATCGGTGCCACAGCTTTACCCGGGAAACAAAAGCCACCTTGTCCATTTTGGACCGAGCAAAACATGGGCCAGTGTTGCACAGTGTTCAGGGTCGTATCCCGAGCAAAACCTCAGACAGAGGAGCTTTTGTGTGAATCTCAAAGCTAACCTTCACACTGGATGTGATAAGAGGAGCAGTGTGAGCATGGTTTTCTTGCCTGGCTGGTATTGTTCATTTTGGCACGGATTTTGAAATTAGTTTTCTTCTTGTCATGAAAGTTTCATTGGTTTTTAGTTATTTTGGCCACATGTTAGTTGGATGATGCCGCACACTTATCAGGCTGCACATTGTATTTACAGTTACATCTTTGTAATTATATCGTTTTTCCACTATCGCACTCACCAGCAGTTAAAATAAGAATTTTATCTACGCTACAAGTCGACAAACGTGCGAGAACTCTAAAGAACGGTTCTCGAACATTTCATAGCCAGGGGCCTCTTTAACCACGCTATATGGCCAAAAGTATGTGGACACCTGACTAGCACACTCATATCTACCCATTCTAAAACCATAGGTGTTAACATGGAGTTGGTCCCCATTTTGCTGTTATAATGACCTCCACTCTTCTGGGAAGGCTTTCCACTAGATTTTAGAGCGTGGCTGTGGGGATTTGTGCTCATTCACCACAAGAACATTAGTGAGGTCAGGAACTGAGGTCAAGTGCACAGGCCTGGTGGTTCAGTGGGGTTGAGGTCAGGGCTCTGTGCAGAACACTCGAGTACTTCCACTCCAAACTTGGCAAACCACGTCTTCACGGAGCTTGGCTTGTGCACGGGCGCATTATCATGCTGGAATGGGTTTGCGGCCTCTTAGTTCCAGGGAAGGGAAATCATAATGCCAGAGCATACAAAGACATTCTATACATTTGTGTGCTTGGCCATATAGTGTCCAATTATTCCATTTTTAGGCTCATTATTTAAACGTGTATAATAATATTCTGGTATATAGCTTATTCCTGAACTGTCCACTAACAGAACACATCAGGTCCACATTATGTCCAGTTTAGTCCTCTGGATTAAATTACTTCAAGTTACCAGTGAAACAACCTGCTGTAGTTTGATGGTAGTTATGGTACTACTATGTACTATGTTACATTTCTTTTCGACAGTATTAACACCGTTACTTCGTTTGAATCGCAGTGGAAAAGAAGTCAAGCTCTGCAGCTCTGAGTTCCTGTCCTTCCTCCAGACAGGAAGCAGATGACACAGCCTTATTCCGCATGTGTTGGAAGCAAACTGGAGTACAAAGTGTTTTTCCGTTTCTCGTCTAAATCTTTCTGGAGGTGTTGGTAGTGCAGGTGGAGGTGCCTTATTACATGAACCTTTATCCCTGAAGGTTTTCCAAGTCTGGCGGAGAAGACATCCGGATGGACGCAAGGGCTTGTAAGTGACTGCAATCGTCCAGACAATCGAACCCGTTGGAAGAACCTATTAAAAAGTTCCGATGAATTTCATCCAAAAAGTGAGTGAAATCTACTGAACGTGCTGCAGCTCGTCAATCCGGTTAACGTCATAGATGTTATAGAATCAGCTGGAATAACTGCTTCTCTCTTTTCTTGGTGCTACCTTTAATTCTCCTTATACATGCTGGCAAAGCCAAAATAAAGCACAACACTGGCGTCATTCCTGAAACCAGACCCGTTGTTACGTTGCATACCTCAGCACTTTTGAATTCTCATTTCTAATTGGTCAGAAGGTGTTGATTCATTTTCTATAAGAGTACCTCTAATATGTTATCATGTAACATTGTTGATATGGTGAGATGATTTCTGTGAGATGTATATTTAGCTTTTTTTTTTTTTGGAAGGAGTCTCCAGTATCAGTGCTTTGTTTATGGATTAATCTGCACCGATAACCGACTGCTGGAACGATCGTTTATCGGCAAAAATCCACACAGACGAGAGCGGCCTCTAGAGGCGAAATAAAAACTGACAAATCGCTGACAAATTTTGTTGTGTTGTTTGAAGTGTTTTTTGATTCATTGTGGATGTCTCTATTTTTATTTGTTATTTGGGGTGCTAGTTTTTCCTTCGGTTTGGATGTATATCTTTTATTTACTTCAACGTTTATTAATAGTTAATATATATTAATATTTATATATTTATTTCATTTTTAAAAAAGTACAGTACATTTTCACATTTCAGTCAGCACTGTTTATTTTTGTAATAAGTTTACTTATATATACACACTATATTTACTTTACTATAGTTTACTTTGAGTGTTATGTTTTCATTCAGTATCAATTTTAAAAACTATAACGGTTGATTAATCGGTTATCGGCAGGTACCGCCTGACTTATTCGGTAATATCGGTAAAATCCATTATCGGTCAAGCTCTAGTTTATAACTGCTATAACGTAAGAGTTAACAGGAACTAACTTGCTTCGAGAAAGGTCCACAACTTTAAATGCAACTATAAACGGACAAAACCGGATGACGTGCTGTTCTTTAATAAGCAAAACATTGTTAGTGTTGGCAAATTTCTGTAGTATAACAGGAATAAAGTGCGATGGTTAAGGGTAACTCCATTTCCCATCGCTGAGTATTTTCCTATAACAGCATACCCGGTCCCGTTTTATTCCTTACATATCTACAACCTCGACTCCATGTAATGCACTGAAGTAAGTGTCAGGACAGTCGCAGACACAGAAGGAGAAACAGCAGTCATTTTAAACACTAGCTTTAATTCTCATCCCACGCAAGTGTAGCATTCGATCCGGATCTTCGCTGTGATGCCAGATTTCACCAGCGCATCAAATTTCACTCCACCGCTGTTTCGGCTAAATGACATGGCAACTCAAACACAGATAAAGAGAGGCTCGGTAATAGCTGACTGTGCTTTTGGTCTTCCTACGTCCTCGGTCAGTGTTTACTTTCCCAGCGGGTGATTGTCGAGCAGGAAGCGTTTGATCGGATCCAAAATTCAAAGCAAGAATGAGTCGGTGAGAGAGGAAAAACAAGTCTGGTCAGGTACTGTACTAAAATATACGCTGGGATACAAAAGACAGGATCTCGCTCTCATCAGCTTCTGGATTTGCCCTCAACACAGTAGCAGTGAGATCAGGCTGGATGGGCCTCGACTTGGCAGTCACGTCATCCACCTTCCTGTTCCTCACACAGGCTACCCGAAATGACAAAAACGCCGGCTGGACAACAGCAGCCAACCCTCGGAAACGTTCTTAGGATTTCAGCTGCTCTTAATTGATGAAACAATGAATGAAACCCACCACAAATCTAGCATTCGATCATCTCCACAACAAAAAACCTTTGGGTTCCCTAGCTTGAGAGCTTTTGTAAAGAACCACCATAGGGATGTAAACAGCTGCTGATTCATAATCCCCTTTGTCCTTTGAGAACCTGTTTCAATAGGCAGGCGTTAAAAGCTCAACATATGTTGTATACTGTAAGAACGTTAATATTTAAGCTCAATTTAAATTTAACATGGCTGTGTTACACATTACAGGATCAGAATAATTTTTTCCTGGGTGTTACGCTAGCTGTGTGTAAGAGTAACTGAAGAGTAACTGAAAAGAGCGTGTGATAGAGACGAAGTGAAGCAATTCATGAATACACGCTACGGATTGTGACACGTCCATGTTTGTTAGCAACAAGCCAGCTAACAGTGATGAGTGATGGATATTTTCATCCTCAAAACAGTGTAGTCAGATTTCACAAGTAAATACGTCCGTATGTTGAACAATCTAACGCAGGGGTGTCCAATCTTATCCGCAAAGGGCCAGTGTGTGGGTGCGGGTTTCCGTTCCAATCAAGCAGAAGCAACACCTGGTTCCACCTGTTTAAATCGGTTGAGCTTGGCTTTCAACAGACTATCAGGTGTGGCTTCTAATTCGTTGGAATAAAAACCTGCACCCACACCTGCCTTTTCTGGATAAGACTGAACACCTCTGATCTAAAGCAAATAACTGTATCTACACCGCATAACTCCTTTAAAGTGACCTTGTTTTACTGTTGATGCTCAGAGCGGCCATTTTGATTTGACATCGCTTGCTGCTTTAGCTCCGGGCTAAACACACTGTCCTGAGTTCCCAAGTAGGAATTCCACGTTTTTTTTTCCTAGTCGGAGGTCGGAAATGTCACATTACAGTACGACCTTTTAGTCGAATGCAGGATATGACTCGAGAGACCTTGCGAGGTAGCGACGACCACACTGCTAAGTAAATGCTTAGCACAGGGAAGCACTTGTGTGGCAGGCGCTCCACATAAACGGATCGGAAAATGCGCTATCGTTGATATGGTGACGTTTCCTATAAGGCGACGTTAGCGTTTTTTTGGAAGGAGTCTCCAGTGTCGGCGGTTGTATCAATGAGAGGTAAAGCTGCTGGTAACGTGACAAGCTGAGGTGTGTAAAATGTAAGCGATAGCAGGAGCTAACTTGTCTCGTGGACATTTCACGACGTTAAACGTAAGTGTGTATAAACCAATACAAAATTAAAAACTAAACCCTTCAGACAGTGTTATTCCGTTACCATGCCGCGGGGTCGTGGTGGCTTGGCAGTTAAGGCTCTGGGTTACTAATCGGAAGGTTGGGGGTTCAAGCCCCAGCACTGCCAAGCTACCACTGCTGGGCCCTTGAGCAAGGCCCTTAACCCTCTCTGCTCCAGGGGCGCTGTATCATGGCTGACCCTGCACTCTGACCCCAGCTTCCTAACATGTTGGGGTATGCGAAGAGAAGAATTTCACTTTGGTGTAATGTATATGTGACCAATAAAGACTCATTATCATGCCGTCGTTGTTTACTTTCTCATAGCACCCCTGTAGTGTTTTATTCCTTACATTATAAGGAAATTAAATGATTGATATTAAACATCGATATTATGGAATACAAAAAAAATAAAACAGAATACATTCGTTGATTAACAAAAAAAAACTATTCTGGAAGTTTCCCCAAACGAAACCACTTATTAATTGTACTGCGAATGTTATTTGTAAACAGATCAGCCTATCATACGATGATTTTTTTCCCCCTTCTCTACCATTCATTCCTGTGTGAGACACTCTGATGAGGCTCGTCAGAGGAATACCATGAGCTCTGAGCATATTAAAAAAAAACAAAAAAAAAAAACGTTGCTTTGCTGAGTTACACGACTTTGAGGAGTCCTTCGCGGGCTATCATGTGGTCATGGTAATACGAGATGCCTCTGTGGGAGCAAACGTCAGCGAATGCGAGAGCAAAAGTTTGCACCCCCCGCCCCATGGCTTTTGAACAGAAATTAAAAAATAGACCTTTATTTTCTTATTCATCTACAAATAAAAAGAATTCCAAGGAGGCAAAATGTACACCACATTCAGAAAGGTACATACAAATCTGTGAAATAAGATACCTTTTGGATTTTGTTCATTTGACTATAATAACTAAGAAACATATTCAATGTCTTGCATTATAAATCAAACCTATTCCTGATTCTGTCCTAAGGGTAGGTAAAGTTTTGCACTCGACTGTAGAAGCCCGTACAAAGAAGCTGAATGAATAGCTTCTCCCTGAAATGGTGTCTAATTTCAAACAGCCAGCAGCTACCTGAAGACCGGGTGAAAACAGACTGAAAACTGACGCAATTCAGCTGCAATAGAGACGTCTTAGAAAAAACGGCAATATGTACCCCATTCTCCAAAGTGAATATAAAATCATCCTGAAAAGAAGAACGGTTCATTCTCAGAAATCATTCACAAGCCCCGTTGCTTCATAAATCAGACGTAAATAAGCGTAGAATAAAGTACGCTGAGTGTATTATCTAATAAAGTTGCTCAAGTTACTATATATAAAAAAAAGAACAACTGAACAACTGGAAAAAAACAAGTCCGCAAAACAAGTTACTTCCTGTTATCACTTAGGTTATAGCAGCTGTCTTCACCAGCCTCTATTACTAAGCTAATTAAGCAATAAATAAATAAATAAATAAATAAAGCAGCTCTGTCCCGAAGACATCAGAAAACGCAAAAGTTTCAGCTTTACCTCTGAGTGCTCACACTGGAGACTCCTTCCAAAAAAGCTAAATAAACGTCTCCTCGCCATACATTGTTTCTCTCTACATTTATATGGAAGTCTCTGTGTCGGTTGCTACTACGTATTAGAAACAACAACGTATTAGAAAGAGCGTAGTTATACAGACCTGCGATTTGCCTTGATGCCTGAACTGTTGTCGGAGCTGCTGTTATAGAAGATAATATAGTCGAAACCTTTTGACCAATCAGATTTGAAAATTCAACGTCGCTGTGATATAACCACACGTTCCAACTAGAGGTCAACTGACAGTGATTTTACTGACACCGATAACTATGTCCTGCCAATAACCGATCAATCGATCAATCGATAGTTCGATCAATCGATAGTTTTTAAAATGAAAACATAACAAAGTAAAATACTGCTCAACTTTATTACAAATATAAACAGTACTGACTGTCCCACAAAAATGTACTTTTTTAATGAAATAAATATAAATATTCATATCATATAAACTATTAATAAATATTAAAGTAAATAAAAGATAAAAGTAACACTCCAAATAAGAAATAAAAAAATAGAGACATCCAAAATGAATAAATACACTTCAAATAACACAACAAAATTTGTCAGTGATTTTTATTTCGCCTCTAGAGGCCGCTCTCGTCCTTCTCAGCGGCTCCGGCAGTCGTTATTGGTGCAGATTAATCAGCAAAACCGATCAATCAGTCGACCTCTAGTTCGAACCACTGACAACATTGGAAATTGGGATAGTTATCACCGGATGTGCAGTCTTAGTCGTTCCCCACAAAGTGATCTACAAAACTCTTCAAAGCGATCTACACTTCACGCCGAAAACCGCTCTCTGATATGCTCCATAGTTCCACACCACCTACAAAGAGTACGATTGTACTGTGTAATTGTAACCGTCTAAACAGACACTAGACTGATGCTGAACAGTATGTAAAGCCTCCACGATGCCTCAACGGAAAAACACGCAGCTGGACAGTTAGAGCTGCCGATCAATAGCTGATCATTGGTGGGGGCTACTCGGTGGTAATCCCATTTGATTAACACTATTGACTGGGCAGAAAGCTTTTAGCCAGCGCTGTGCTAGGTGGAAGGCAATCTGACCCGAAGCCAATCAAGAGAAGACAGGCCGTGCAGGAAAATTGCTGGGGGTCGGGAGTGGAGCTGACATGTGGCCTTTCCATCTCTACAGTGATTAAGTGGCTCAATGGCAAGCTCTGGATGAAGACGGATAGATGGATAGATAGATAAAACTAAAAGGGTTAGGGCAGGTGTACTTGGGGTATCTCAAATAATACAGTTATAAAACTCCACCCAGGGTTTGACAGTGTTGCAACTAAAATCAAAACCAAAGCAAACTCACCAGCACGCGGTCTCCCACTCGAAGATCCTTCTCTCCACCTTTCTTCACCGAGCCGCTGTCGGACATGTTGGAGCCGGACTCGTTGCCTGTCTTAGTTGCGCTGTTTAGTATTCCCTCTCGCAGGGGCACGACCACACGCTGGGCTCCGGTGCAGTTCGGTCCGGCGTGCGGGTCTGCAGGGTGGGCGTCGCCGCTTTCGGATGCCGGCTGGCGCGTGAGCTTGGAGGGCCGCGTGAAGATACCCTGGAGAGACAGGCACTCGAAGTAGCGCACGCCGCCCACTGAGCCGTCGTTCTTGCCCACAGGTTCATCAAGAACAACGCCGGCCCACTGACCCGGGGCGAACTGGGTCTCACCGAGATAAGCCACGCGGCCGGGCTTCACGCCGTTCACCCACACACGCTCGCCCAGCGCAAAGTCGCTCGGCACTTCGTCGCCGACCTCCGAAGCTTTCGAGCTCGACTTGTCAGATGCGCTGCTGCTCGGGGCCGGCAGGGGCTGTTTGTGAGGAACATCTGGAAGGAGATGTTTGATCAATGAATCAGTCAATTAATCAATCAATATACATAGAATCAATGTGTAGAATTTAACGTATTATACGAATAATACAATGAAGAGTCAACTGTACAAACAGTACAGTAATTCATAATTGTGGGTGGAGCCTCAGTCACCCAAGAGACTCTGATTTGTTTTTCCGAACTGCCCGATGGATGAAATGAGCGGTGAGTCCAAAAGCTGCGAATATTATTTTCCCTACACGCATGAACCAGATGCTAAACTCTCTCAACTCGTCATCTAAGATGTATTTTTGAATACGGCACGCTTTACTAGGTTCACGTATTTCTTGTTAGAACGACGCATCAATCGCACGCTAACTGCAGCTAGCTACCTAGATATCTTCGTTAACTGATATTCCATGCTAGCTTGCGAGATGCGAGTCATTGTGCTCACCGCAGTCAATCACAGGACAATATTTAACATTCACGCTTGTTCTGCATTTTAGCTCAATTTCATTAGCTACCATTTCTCACAAAGTTAGATAACAAGGTTAGCTTATTTTTCTTGCTAGCTAGCAAGACATCCTTGGTCTTAAGCTTCAGGAGGGGAAAAAAAAAAGTTTAAATCACATTATCTTAACTTAACATTTGGGTAAAATTATTTCGACTAACATTTTCGTATTTTGTCTTAGTCACTTTTCCTAGCTAGCTAGCTAGCTAGCTTTGTTAACTGACATTCCTTACTAGTTCACCTTCACGTTTTTCAGCACAAGCACGGAAGCCACTGCTATTTTTATTTTATTGCTCTCAAGAGCGTTTAAGAAAATTCCCCAACTTTTACAAGTTCCACTCTGGCTTCACAAATATGTGAATGCTTTTTACACATCGGAAGCATGTCGTTACCGTAATTCTTCCTTCGCTACTTATATATTGTACAATAGCCAATAAATTCGGAGTGGTGTTCGATTTTTTTTTTTCTTTATTAGAGCGCGTAATACTTTTCTAAATACAAAACTTTAGGCCAGCATGTAAAACTATCACATCATATTAATTACAAATGTAGCTGATTTCGTACAAAAGGCATATACTAATATACGATAATATACGGCTATATTTTGTGACTGTGGTTTATTCAGCCACAAGTTCTTTCCAGTATTTACATCAGAACGGCTGCCAACCACACTCCCCACACACTTCATTCATTGCACTGCATTAGAGCGTTGGCTCGTATCTTCTCCTCCAGGTCACGGCAGTCTTCGTGTCGCACTCAGCGCTACGCTGCTTTCCCCGAATCAGTGGGATTTTGCCGTAATACACAGATTATCAGCCTCAGCCTTTGACACATGCAGCTGGTTCTTTAGCTTGTGGTCTTGTTGGGGGAAAGGGGGGGAAGGGGGACATAGCTGCGCCAATTGCTCCCATATGTTCGACTGGCAAACTCAGTCATGCATGGAGTCAAGATATAAGCAAAATTAGTGCCAGCATCTGAGAATGCGTGTTTCGTGTTAAATTATGGTAAACAGTACTGTGTTCAGCTTTCCCTCCTCGTCATAGGAGGAGGGATATTACAAATATTACAAAGAAGGAATATAATACCATTAACAAATGATAGTTTTTTTCTCTACTGGAAAATATTAAAAGTTAAAAACCAAACATTTCGGGACGAAAAATAAACCTTAGGGTCCTGCTGCATTTGGATTTTCCAGAGATTATTTAGCATCCGAATGCATTTGAATATTACCGAGCCTATAAAATTTTGCAGTAGTGCTACACTATGTGCTCGTTTCACGTAAAAGTAAAAAGCGATATTTTGCTTATATCATAAACAAAATTATTTCAGACTCATTTTTTATTAATTTACCCAGAGTAATGTTCTCCAGTCACTGATATCCAGTCTCAACTGCAAGGTAGCTTCAAATGTGGTGTTTTGTAGACACTAACGTCTATTCAGTCTTGCAAGCCAGAGTGCTAGCATTTGCTAGGGAATCTGGTACATTCCACCAGTAAATGTAGCCGAGAACCGCCTACTTTAACAGAAAAACGCAATTTGACTGACATGACAGATGACAAAACCGCAAACCTTCTCCTGTAGTTTCATCTTTAAACAGAACTTGAATCACTTTTTAAGACAGGATTGTGTGAATTTTTCTTCACATTCATATGTTTGTTTTCCTGATGAAAACTGGTGCACAGAAGTGTAGAGATCCTGAGGCTTGAGGCCAGAAAAGTCCACAAAAGTTATCAGACCCGTGGAGCAAGCATCTAAGGATGAGGCCACCATTTGTTTACTGTTTTGCTTTAAAATTTTAACAGTCATGTTGAGACCTTGGAATTATTATGTCCTTTCTGAATTTTTGGGCCAAAATTTTATAACTTTATGTTATAAATACTGTATGTTGTTAGAGGGCCAAGCACCAAAGGTGCATAGGTACCCTATTGTTATTCTACCTTTTCTTATTATTCTTTTTCTTCCTCTTCTGACTAGGGAGTCAGTATCAGCCCATAGAACCGTCTGGTAAAAAGTTGTGAAATTTGGCACACTGATTGGGGAGTGTCTAAGGAACATTCTGACCAAATTTGGACCAAGTGCTGCCAACGCTCTAGCACCACCATCGGGTCAAATTTGGAAGTACGTTTATGGTCATAACTTTTGAATCGTATTCAAAAGGCATTCCTGGATTCCCTGGGTCGAGACAAGATCGACGCACCCTATGACGTCAATTCCCGCCTAATTAGATTTTCCGATTTTATTCAAAAGAGTAACGGCTTTAAAATCCTCTACATCCTTAAGTCAAGAAAACAACCCTGCAGGTGGATGTGGTTTTGTTTGAGGGTGTATTCAGATCACGAGGCTCACACATGACCTGCATCCGTCATTTTATCACTGGCCGTGTGGCATTAAAGCTGGTCGCTAAGAGCAGAACTCACGCCGGAAGTCATGGGTCGGGTCGGAGAAACTGCTGAAGGCCCACCGCATCGTTTGCCCAAGTGGCTAAGTTGCCAGGGTAACGGGGAATTGGGGAGGACACACAAACACACACACA
Organism: Stegophilus panzeri; assembly: GCA_024331685.1. Lineage (NCBI taxonomy): Eukaryota > Metazoa > Chordata > Actinopteri > Siluriformes > Trichomycteridae > Stegophilus > Stegophilus panzeri. The sequence goes on along the minus strand of JANDJT010000167.1, from coordinate 3,363,514 downwards.
CACACATACACTTGAATGTGCACACATGTTCGAGGAAAAAGGAAGAGAAGAGCACTATTGTGGCCTAGTCAACTCCTCCCTCTGACTGAATCCCACCATTCAGCAGGACGGGCCAGCACAATGACCTCAGCTCAATGACCCCTCTCTCTCTTTCTCTCTCTCTCACACACACACACACACACACACACACACACACACACATACACAGCGTCTCAGAGTAGCCTAGCCCTCATGGTTGCTTCTCTAGACACATTAGGACTCTCATCCTAATGTTTGTATAGCAGAATATAATTGGTTTCCTTTCTACAGTATGATCTGCTTTATTTACAATGTACCTAACTGGAAGAGTTGAGTCAATGTAACATCTGTAACATCTGCTGGAAAAACCCGACATCTCAGAAATTAGCATGGGATGCTAGCTCACACCAAAAACTGCATGTCTCATGGAACAGATACACTTCATTTAGACCATTTTAGTCCACAAACTCTGAAACACAACTCAATCCGTCCAACTCAATTCCTTTGTGCTTTATATCTATTTTTTTCTTTTTTCACAATGAAGCATAAACGTCATGAAGACAACGGAAATATGGACGCAATACCAATATCACCTAAAAAAATACTAACATCTTAGTACCCAAGTGACTCTCTTCCACAGTGGTTCTGAATTCCCATTTCTGATTGGTCAAACACGTTAAAGTTTCTGTAGTAACAACGGGAACGGGGACTTGCATTCCACATAAACGTATTTTTTTTTTATGTTTTAAAAGTAGATGTTCATTTAGTATTTTTGGAAGGAGTCTCCAGTGTCAGCACTTTATCACAGTCAGAAGTAAAGCTGCTCCTTTAACAACACTGAAACGTCAAAAACAAGAGAAAACAAGAGGCTAGTGAGGGAAATGACTGTTAATATCTGTTATAACATAAGTAACAACTAGGTTACTATCTTGTTTCACAGTTCAGATACCCAAGCTAACGTTTAGGTCATAGTATTACACCCTTTTTTTTTACTGGTTCCACACAACTATATTTAGGTATGATCCATGGTCTCAATCACTAGCGGATGGTCTTACCATGGTTTGTTCAATTCCAACAAGTCAAATTCAAAATAAAGCTTAATATCCATTAGCGCACTCGCCACGCCAATGATGAATTCATTTTGTTTCGCGTGTTTGTTTGAGCCAAATCATTTTCTACATGCGGAATCGGCTCCAAAGCTACGGGCTCTGCAAAACAAAAGTGTTTATACTGTAATGATACTCATTACACAGACCTAGAGAACCAAAATAACCGCAAATGCACTGCTTGTTCGCTGTCCCATTGTCTAATGTCACGTTTGGTGAATTGGGCTGTAATTACAGCTGGCTCTTTGACAGCTAGCCCTGCCCTCGCTTGCCAATGTTATATTCACACTGTTATATGTACAAGCATTTCTTTTCTTTTTCCCCTTTTATTTATTTATTAAAACGTAAACATGCTCCGTTCCAACAGAGACGTACGTGATGTGGATTGGACAGACGGTCACATCTTGAAGTAAAGTCAAGGTATGTAAGTATGTTTAATTTATAGAGGGCCAAACCCAAAACTCAATGAACACCAAGTAGTCAGACAAGTGCACTTAGAAATAATCCAGCTAATGATGCCAATCTGAAGGCTGTCTCCGAAAGCATGCATTATTCATGGGATGAATTCAATCTGAATGGAATCTGCATGGTCTTTTGTAGGGCTACTCCAACTTAAACACCTAAAGATGTATCTTCTTAGCGCTGGTACATGAGAACAGAGTTCAGCAAGTAGCGGAGATCCTGTTACCACCACAAAGTTGATTATTTTCCAATAACTGCACGCGCCGAAGTATTTTACTTTGCTTATGCCAATAGCGCAGTGGTACACGTTCCAATAATCAGCATCATCTACAGCCCTGTGTTTGATTTGGGGGACATCATGAGACCAGATGTCATATTTTGGACAAGCCCTTGCTTCTTGGCGAAGACAAGCCCATAATTCTGTTCGGTGGATGAAATTACGAGGTCTATAAAAATGAGAAAAACGGGGCAAGCTCCTACACCACAGAAATAAAAAATGTCACTGATGTTGGATGGATAATTACGTTAAGTTTAGAAACAATGCAAGCTCTTTCTGATAGCTGTGCCTCGTATACAAGACAAATAGTGTTTCCGCCATAACATAACCTGATAAACAGTAAACAAGAGATCCCTTTATAAACCACGTGCAGCTAAAGGCTGCTTGCTGTTTACATAGCGAGACTTCACTTCCTGTGTTTCCTCTTTTTCCTGCTCAAAGCATTCCACAGCGGCGCTGACCCATGACGCCCTTCTGTATCACACAATGTACTGTAGTACTCAGCCCTAGAGCTTATTACTCAGTTAGTCAGCAATCAAAAAACAGCTCGTTCCTGATCTAGACGCTCTGAAATTAAGATATTCCCTGCTGCCAATTTCTCTGGTGAAAACAGCTGAATCATGGCTAAGCGTTGAGGAAAGAATCAAGACTTCCTGTGTGTTGGGGACTGGCAGTGAGAGATTAGGGACAAAATGGCGACTTACTGTCTTTCTGAGTTGCAGGGGAGGACGGTGACCCCGTGGTGGTTCGTCCCACCGGGCTGGAGTGCTTCGGACCCCTGCCGGGGATCTTAAGGCCGCTTGACTTCAGCATGTTCATGGTGTCCGCTAAAAGGGGGGGAGGGGAGGGGTATTCCACGAGGCACTAGACGTTCAGACCGTGGGTCGCTCTCTCTCCATTTTACCTGTTGGACTGAGAAGACGTGTGATCTGATCAGAAACAGACGTTTGCTCTTCCTTAGTAAACTCCAACATAAATTACAACCTCATATTAACAACTTCAAAACAATACAAGCCTTCATTTCAACGTTCCTTCCAAAACCAGATCCCTAAAAGCTTGAATATTAGTTAAAAAGCAGTAACTTTCTGAGTTAACAAGCAGCACCACTGACCGGTAAGTAGAGACGCCTCTTTGTCCTGATTGGTTGGATGTTGTTGGTCCATATCATTTTTCCCCGCTTTTGTTTACAGTTTCAGACCTCGGCAACTAAGATAAAATGACTTATGCGTATTTACTTACCATGATCATGCAATTTCGGTTCTTTGAACGCACCCGAGAACATCATTCGTTTAGCCAGACACTCCCAAGGGCAGATGTATCAAAACTCAAAAACCATGATCAGTGAAAGACTGGCTACTGCAAATAGTATGGATGCCTGAAGAGGCTAATAAAAGTTTTCCCAATACTAACAAAAAAATTCTATCCAAAGACGGATTCTCCATAGTGGAGAATCCAACCGAACTGTATGAAGAAAAAAGTTCCTGAGGAAAAAACGAGGAAGAAACCTTGAAAAGAATAAACGCAAACTTTTACTGGCCTCTTCACACATCCCTACAGAATAATGAATTCTGCTCGCTACCAGAAAATCTTGAAGGAGAATATCTGGTCATCAGTCGGTGATCTGAGTTATGCAGTAAGATCACGATCTGAAGTCCACCTCTGAACGGTTTAAAAGAAACAAAATGAAGGTTTTGGATTGGCCTAGTCCAGTGGTTCTCAACCAGGGGGAGAGATTGGAAGAGGGGCGCGAATTGTTTTCAAGAAAAAAAAAAACACAGACAGGGCATCATTGTGTACTCAGTTTATTTTATTGTTTTTCAAATAGAATGTGCATAAATGAAAAACCCCGCATTCCCTGTCCCTCTGTATTTACTTTTTGCTGGGGAGAGGCGGAGCTTAGCCTGCCTTTTATCTAGCTGTCAGTGCAGACCAGTGTTGCCAACTTAGCG
>JANDJT010000167.1:3314158-3329904 GCA_024331685.1 Stegophilus panzeri | reverse complement strand
TTCAAGCGGTACCATCCTCAGCAATCTCCAGGCTGTCGCCTCCAGTTGATGAGAGCTCCATCCAGAGGTAGGGCATCCAGATGGATCAGGCAGGTCCAGAGAGCAGAAAGGGTCAGGTAAACACAGGTCAGCGGGAGCTCAGTGGTTTCGGGTACTGCGTTAGTGACCAGAAGGTTCGAAGTTTAAATCCCAGGACCGCTACGCTGCTTTCAGACCTTTGACCAAGTGTGAATTCTGGATTGATTATATAACTCGCTTGGGGAATAGTGCGTACCAAATGAAGACCAAAGATTTAATTCAAAAAGAGACCTTCCTTTCATTCCATGAAAGTACTGTACATACTGTAAGGCATGGGATAAGTAAGGAAGAAAACATTATGTGATGTGTTGTTATGGGAAAAGAATCAACGGCAAGGTGGTGTGATGCAACCGGACATGAAGCAGAGTTACTGTTAGAAGAAGAAGAAGCCTTTATTTCACATATATATTACAGCATAGCGAAATTCTTTTTCTTTGCATATCCCAGCTTGTCAGGAAGTTGGGGTCAGAGCACAGGGTCAGCCATGATAGAGCACCCCTGGAGCAGAGAGGGTTAAGGGCCTTGCTCAAGGGCCCAATACTGGCAGCTTGGTACTTCTGATCAGTAACTCAGAACCTTAACCGTTGAGCCACCACCGCTCTGAAGTTGATTATTTCCCAATAACAGCAGTCCATTTTTCATTTCTTATCGACACAATGTGTTGTACTTTCTATCCATTTATAGTTACGTTTAATATTGCGGCTCGTCTGTGAAAAGTTCCACATGTAGGGCCCTGTATCGCTGAATTTCAGCGAAATCCTTAAAGATCTCTTTGTATATCCCAGTGGAATAGTTGACCGAAGTTCTCCTCCCTATTAGTATTCCAAGTCAGCCTTGTCGTGGCCCATTATGCCTTTTTTTGCTCCACTGAGTAGCCTGAACACAAATTGCATCCGGCCAAGCCTTGTCAATTTGACCATTTAGCTGAATGGAAAGAACACTTCTGTCATTTTGCAAGCATCACTCCAAGGGGGTTTCAAACGCAACGGTGATTTCTGAACGTGACGGAGAGCCGCATTCAGCGTTTGCTTTGAACCCATGCTACATTAATGAGCTCTGCAGATTTACTCAATTATCCGCCACTGTTATTCGCCCAACATTTCCAGCCTGCGTCCCTGTGCGCTCGGGATGGCAGAAAAAAAAAACATTGTAACGAGAAAAGACAACGAATTAAATTTCGCCCACCTCTTTTTTCTCATGGGAAAGCATGGCGAAACCGTTGTTTGTTACTCAGTCCTGTGGCAGAAGTTAGAGGGGAAAATTGGATTGAAAATCACTATAATAACCGCCAGACATGTGTGTGTGTGTGTGTGTGTGTGTGTGTGTGTGTGTGTGTGTGAGAGTGAGAGAGAACCCTCAGACCATGAGGATGAGATTTAGACTATCCAATTGTGGTGTCGGGAGACATGACATGACAGCCATTCTGAAATGGCCAAAAGAAATATCACGGGCGGGGGGTGGGTTTTTCTGAAACTCCACAGAGTAACTTATCTGTGTTATGGCAGATATCAGCTGTGAAAGATCCGGAATGTGAAGTTGTGAAGGTATACAGGAAGTGACAACACACACACACACACACACACAGACGTGTGCACACACATATACTGGGGGATAACCTTTAAAATGTTTCTGCTTCAAACGGGTTGTCTGCAGCCAGTGTTGCTTTTTTATGTCGCAGGCTCAGTCAGCATTGATCTAATGATCCCAGATCAGCCACAACAACACCAAAACACACACACAGCTACGTTCACACACAGCCGAATCATTTACTTACAAGAGCTCAATCAGAAAAAGAAGGTTCACATAAATACCTAAATCTAATACAAACCCACTGTAGAAGTCTCTCTGGATGAGCTGTTACTATGGCAACGGTAAGAATAAGTGCATTAACCTAAACCTACGGTATCAGCTACAGTATGTTCCAATCAAAATGAAGAATTCAACAGCGCTGTGGTATATCATGACGCACGTCACCTTGCATACAAGCATGTGAACGGTCTGACTGTAAAAATGGACTTTACATGACTATGTGATTCACTGACCTGGAACTGTGAGCTACAGCTTCCTTCTTCCTTCTCACATTTCATCTCGTCTCATCATGACGCCTGCGTCATGCTCCTTAACCACATCACTTTTCATTATCACTACTACTCCTGACTGCAGTCAGTCAATCAGGCCTCTGATTATTGGAGCATATGCCAGAATTTTACATAAGCTACCATATAAACTGGGTTACTCCTCACATCAGTGTCTCTGTAGGCGTCCCTATAGGTGGCAGAGCAGGTGTAGGCTTAACCTATTAGAAGAGCCATTATGTGTGCCTTCAGGTCTCCTACTTTCAGGTCTCAGCTTCCTGGAGACGAGCTCAAGTCACTTGCTAGGCTCCAGCCGAGCAACCTATTCACACCCTGTCAACTGTGGCGTGGGGAGCGTGCTGCTATTTCCATGCCCTCCTCAACACGGCCTTCTCATTAAGTCGTAGCGGCGTGCCTTGGGAGGAAATGAGAGCACAAAGAGCTGTCTCGCTCCATGGAGAGAACAAGGAGTAGAGAGAGTGCATATAAATGGCTGGTGCTTAAACGAGCCATCGGGACTAGTGCGATGTAGAACGGGCTCTGAATTTCCATTACACCTACACAAGTAACGATAAGAGGTTTGAACGGTCGAACTGGGTCGCAAGTCCAGAAATGAAATTTTAATCAAATTTGGCGCCACATACAAGCGGCTTGAATGTGAATGGAAAGAGTCGGATTTCGGAGCTGGATACGGGCTGCATCCCTGGTATAAAAGAAACTACGGTTGTATATGAGAGAGAACACTGCTTATAGATGCTTGATACAGTATATTGTTAGTTAGTTAGTTCAACCACCGAATTCTTGATTCGGATTGGTTAGAATGTGTTCGTTAATCTTCTCATACGTTATCGTTTCTATTATACCATCTCCACATAAAATAAAAACCATTTGCAATTATTGACCTGGTGAAATGTCCCGTTCGTTTAACATGATTCGGAAGGAGTCTCCAGTGTCAGGGCATTCAGAGGTAAAGCTATTCCGTAAATGTTTTCTACTACGGGAAAGTCTTCAGGATTGTCGGTAACACGACGAGCTGCATTTTAATCTTATTAACATTGAGAGAGAGAGAGAGAGAGAGAGAAAGAAAGGCTGATGTGGGAACGACCATTATTACTTAAGTGATAACAGGAACTAACTTTTCTTGCGGACCTTCCAGAACATTAAATGTAACTAGAAATGGTTAAGCTGATTATTTTCCTACTGTATAACAGCACAGCCCTTTTGTGTTTCCTTCCTTACTTCACTGTTACTACAGTATTGGCTCTTTCAACACTGACATCACATGATCGCTATAACAATTGTCAAAATTACTTCTAATCAACCTCAGAGGTTTCAGATGTGTTTGTGTGGGGGATTTCAGGAACCATGGCAACCACATGATCTGAAGAGAAAAAAACAAACAAACAAACAAAAAAAAACCCCAACAACAATGCAAGCCACGTTTTTTTACCACGTCACATCATGAATTCACCAGTATAACGACTGAGGCTTAAAGGGACTAATGCGACATGTGATCGACTAACAGGTTCTGTTTTGCATTACATTTCCACTGGTCGTGATAAGAGTTTCAGCTGGTATTTCGAATGAGAAGAATGAGAAAACAACTTGAGTTGTTAGACACACCCACACACACATACGCACAAATACATATACACATACATACATACATTTTATATAAATATATATATATATCCCCCACCACAGGACCTTTGCCCTGTTGGTCCCATGTGCTGACGCAGGTTCAAGCGACGCAAATCTTTGTTAAAGCACGCAGTGACTAAGGTTCTCCTCTATTCAAGATAATGTCAGCTCCCGCACACTCTGTGACTCAGTTGCCTCGGTCTGTAGGCTCCTGAACATCAATTGCAGGCTCGAGCCCTGCCCCTTCCCTGCATGAGTCAGCCCCTGTATGAAAGCTTAAAGCCTCCTGGTGGGACTCGGTTACTAAACTATTTGAAGTTTATGGCACTTCAGAGGTCTGCTTCTCTCAGGAGACAGAGGCTCGTATATAGAAATATAAACAACTGACGGTCGAGACAAAACAATAGGCATGACCTATGCCGTCGATTGGAGCTCTATGACCTCTGTGGATTTGTTTAGACAGCAGGGTAAATCGGATTTCTATGTGGATCAAATTCAGTTTGTTTATTTGAACTGTAGTTGTGTTTGCATGAAAATTGTTGTATCAGTGGAGGCATGCGTACTCCGAGTGGACGAAGATAGCCAAGGTTAGCTAGTCAGCTATTTACCAAACTCAGAGATTTGTACGTGTATTACTGTTTTTCGGCAAGAGCGATGTCAGGGTTCTGAACGTACTTGGTGGCGTCCATGGTCACAAAAACTATAAGGTGCTACAGTTAGGTCAGGTCCTTGCCTGGTCTGCCTCCATGATGTTTTCCGTCCATTGGGTCTTTCAATACTGGCGTTCACATTAAAACCTTTCTCAATTGACAAAGAGGTTTCAGATGATCTCGTGTAGGAGATTTGCGGCACCGTGGCAACCACATGATCTGAACAAAACAATGCAGGCCAATCTTTTACCATGTCACTTCAATATGTATATTATATAACATATACGGATACATATCTATAGATATAAAGCTGATAATTGTTTAATGTTGATTACTCTATTATTGCTACACTTGCTGCCTATATAGTTGCTGCCTTGAGCAAAATGAGGTATAAAAAAATCCAATAAAATCTATTTCAAAGAAATAAGTAAATAATGCAAGGCATTTTGCAATCAAATTATATAACAATATAATCACCAAAATGCCTTTTTCCCACCCATATTGTGCATCTCTACTATGTGGTGGAAAAACCCAACTTGGACAGGAGGAAGTATTCCAGTCAATTTAAGGAAGTGAAATAGGCTCTTGACTTCTTTTTATTCTGTAGTCTTTGGGTGAATTTGCAAAAGGTTGGTGATGTAGTGATGGAAACCCGGACTCATGTGATCTACCAAGTCATTGTGGGTGATTCTGAGCTGAGTGGCGATATCAGGATTCTGATAAACAGCACCTCAGAGGAAACGTCCATAGGGAGTGCCTTACCTTGTGGTTTGACACTGAGAACCTCTTTGCTGATCGAAACCTTTCCGATGACGTCATCACGGCTGGACCCAAGCCAGATCAAAAAAACAACAAAAAAAAAAAACGTGAGCGTATTCACGGTGTTAATTTATTCATTCATATCTAGGTCATATACAGAGTATAGAGACACTAATTAGCAATAAGGCATATGAATTTCACATTAGTAGCCCTTTCTGAATGAAGACAATGAAACAAACAATCTGTTTAAGTGGTAAAGTGGAGAGGACATGGCAGTGTTCGTGTGTGTGAGATGCACAGCGAAGACCCTGACCTGAGATTGTCCTCGTCCATCACATACAGGGACATGGTGTGAAAGGAAGGTGGAACGTGGACATTGTATTCCTCTCCCCAGAAAGGCGACAGCGTCTTCCATATTGTTGCTGTCCTGAGTAGGAAAGAAAGAAGCACTGCTGAAGCAATATTTCAGTTAAAAACAGGTTAAATTGCTAAGAATACCAGTTACCACCATTTTATCTTTCTCTTATAGTTAGAAATATTAGTATTGTTGGGTTTGTTCTTGGTATAAACCCAACATTCCCAGTGTGAGATAAGTTACTGAGGAACTTAAATGGTTACTGATTACAAGTTGCATGACTAAAGATGTAATTATTGATGTAACTTTTATCATTTCAGTAGTTAAACATATCATCTAAACTGATTTTGGGTTTCTGATTTTAATTACTTTGGGCTATGACTGATCTAACTGGGCCATTTTCTTTCATATACATTTTGCACAGTTTTAATAAAACACATACATAATTCACTATACTGTTAGAAAAGGTCAAATCTAGACGTCTAAGGGGTTCTTTGCTTTAGTTTGTCCTCTTACTGAACCCTAGCTCTGAGGGTTTCCCTTTCAGAAATGGTTGCAGATAGAACTCCTTCAGGAAACTAAGCCTCAGTTATCCAAGGAACCCCCTTTTGCTAAGCGTTTACTACAAAAAACAAAGCACTTTCTTACAGGCATTAATGGTGCAGTTTGTAATTTTAAGTGTTTCAGCACGTCTAAAAATTTCCTAGCCCAGAAATAGGCTCCACCCCCAGCCCTCTGGCCTGCTCAGGTCTGCCCCTTTTCCTTATAAAGGCAAAGTTTTGAAATTGGGGTCGTTTGGAGGTCATTTGGGAGTGAGGTCTTTCGAAGGCTTGTTTCAAAGTTTTCCTTGCAATTGCAGTACAGCTCACAGGCAGCAGGGGAACGGTTATGCCAAATTCTGTATTATAAATAAAGTTTTTTATTCAGTTTTTTATCGAACATTTCCACAGCTGTTCCTATAACTTAAGATGGCTAGCTATAAGGTTTGCTTATGATCTCATTACTATCTACTGTTTACAAAAAAGTCTGTGGACACCTGAACATCACATTCATATCTGCTTTTTGAACATCTAATTCCTGATTAAGTCCCCCTTTGTTGTTATAATAACCTCCACTCTTCCTGGAAGGCGTGGCTGTGGGGGTTTGTGCCCATTCAGCAACAAGAGTTTTAGTGAGGTTGGGCACTGATGTCAGGAAAGAAGGCCTGGGGTGCAGTCAGCATTCCAATTCATCATGGGGTCCAGGTCAGGGCTCTGTGCAGGACACTCGAGTTCTTCCACACCAAACTTGGCAAAACATGTCTTCATGGAGCTTGCTTTGTGCACAGGGGCATTGTCATGCTGGAACAGGTTTTGGCCTCTTAATTCCAGTCAAGGGTAAATGTAAAGCTACAGCATACAAAGACATTCTAGACTATTGTGTGCCTTCACCTTTGTGGCAACTGCTTGGGAAAAACCCATATATGGGTTTGATGGTCAGGTGTCCACCAACTTTTGGCCATCAACTGAAGAGTAGATCTACTCCCTAGTTAGAATCAGTAAGATAAAAGAAGTCATTTCAAGCAAAAAGAAAAATATATAAATGGTATTGTGAGCTATTATGCAGTTTATGGGCAGACTCAGTAAATGATAAACGACCAGATTCATTGATCTGAAAAAATGTAAACAAGCATCCTAGTATCACCCTCCCCAACTGGGTCACGGTTCCTATGGCGACAAACAGCATGTGCTGTAGTCACTGTTGTTTTGGTCAAGTATCTTCTTGTTATTGCTCTGTTCTCCCTGAATATGTTCACCTGTTCCTTGTAGATATAGTCCCCTCTGAAAGTATTGGAACAGCAAGGTCAATTCTTTTTATATTTCCCACTATGCATTGAAGACATTTGGGTTTGAGATGATCAAAAGATGAATATGAGACAATAGATCAGAAGTTGAGCTTTCATTTCCTCATATTTAAATCTAGTTGTGTTAAACATCTAAGAACATGGCACCTTTTGTATAAACCCACCCATTTTTTCAATTGATCAAAAATATTGGAACATGTGACTGATAGGTGTTTCTTGCTGTCCAGGTGTGTCCTGTAAAATTGAATGATTAAAGAATTATTAGCTCTGAATGTCTACTCTTGGTCTGAGCCCTAGTTTTTGCATTTGTTGTTAAAAAGGATAAACCAACATGAAGTCCAGAGAGTTGTCTATAGGAGAAAAGCAAGCCATTTTGAAGCTGACAAAAGAGGGGAAACTCTATCAGAGCCTTTGCACAAGCATTGGGCATTTTGGAATGAACAATTTGGAATGCCTGAAATAGAAAGAAACCACTGGTGTACTAACAACCAGACATGGAAGGTCAGGCAAGAAAAACAACAACAGCTGATGACAGAAACATTGTGAGCTCTGTGAAGAAAAAACCCAAAGCAACAGTCAGTGATATGACCAACAGCCTTTACAGGGCAGGAGTGAAGGTATCACAAGCCACCATTCAAAGGAGGCTTCAAGTGCAGAAATGTAGAGGCCATACCACAAGATGCAAAGATTGGAATTTGCAAAGAAAAACAAATGTTTTAGAACCAAGATTAACATCTACCAAAGTGATGGAAAAGCCAAAGTGTGAAGAAAGAATGGATCTGCTCATGATCCAAAACAAAGAAGCTCATCAGTCAAGCATGGTGGAGGTAGTGTCATGGCTTGGGCTTGCATGACTGCTTCTGGAACAGGCTTGCTAATCTTTATTGAAGATGTAACTCATGATGGTAGCACAGCAGCAATCTACAGAAACAGTCTGCCTTCCAATTTACAGAGGAATGCATCCTAATTGGGAGGAACGTCATCCTGCAGCAAGACAATGACCCGAAAAACACTGCCAACACAACAAAAGACTTTATCAGCGGGAAAAAAGAGTGGAAGGTTTTAAACTGGTCAAAACAATCACCAGACCTTAACCCAGTTGAGCATCATTTCACCTCCTGAAAGACACCTCCTGGAGAAACAAACAACAACTCAAAGAAGCTGCAGTATAAGCCTGGAAAAGCAACACACAAAAAAAATTCAACAGTTTGGTGATGTCAGTGGGTCACCGGCTTGATCCAGTTATTGCAAGCAAGGTATATGCAACCAAATATTAAGTGTTATTTACTTTAAGACTCTCTGTGAGACTTTAAGACTTTAATCGGCCTTGCTGTTCCAACACTTCCAGAGGGGACTGTATACTGAATGTTTGTTGCCATGTCTTGTTCTACCTCCTTTTAATTCTAAGATTTGGTTCCTTACTTTGGGTTTCTCTTGGTTTTGACTAAAGTCTATTAGTCTTAGATTTATTACCATGTATTACCATGTCTACCTGTCTCCTCACCAATGATATAAAAGTGATGACGATTTCTGGATTTTCCACAATAATAATCGCACTTAGATTTATCGCAATAGATTTATTTCTTTTTGTTTTGGTAATGAGATTATGTAATATAATATCAACACTATTTTTCGTCCAAAGTGGAAGATGTACTCTAGTGGTTTAAAAAAAAAAAAATGTGTTACTTATTCACTGAGGAAACTCTCTAAACAAACCTTTACCCTTAACAAACACAAAGGGCAAAGGAAAAAAAAAAAAAAAAAAAAACAGTCTGTTGGACTGCAAAGCAAACTTGGTGAGCAATAACTTGACCAGATATTGAACAAACCATGGCAACATAGAGAAACAAATAACTGAAGTGATGATAAGATCTCGGTAAACACTCGGCGATTAGAAAAACACGAAGGCAATTCAGCTAGTAAACAATTAACCAGAGATTCTTGTGTTTTCTTTCGGTGTACCCTGGTCTGGAATGCAGTGTAAACATGAAGCCTGGAAAAAAAAATACTCGTCTCCTGGTTTCAATGAAACGCCGTGCGCTTTGTGATTCATACGCACATTTAATTCCTCATGACTAAGCGCTCTCATTACTCAGCAGTGTCTCGGTGTCACCTCAGAATGTCATTTCACCATTTTTAATTACAGGATATGAAAGAATCCCATTTATAGGCTACTGCAATGTGAAACATAAGCAGCATTTGAGTCATTCAATGCTGATACCGATATAATGACACCTCTTTTAATGGACGTTTCAGCATGAAGCATGATTCATTTTGGTTTGTGGAGGCCGCACCCGGGGTCTCGATATAACACCGGGGGGTTGAGACGTCATTGATAAATAAAGCGATATTTCATCACAGCGCACAGCACAACCAATCGCAGCGTCTGCTGTTGTCCGCACTGCTGCTCTCAGCAGTTTATTCTGTGCAAATAATAGGCAGGATTTCAATTACGTAGGCAGGGACAAAAATGAGCTTTGGTGATGAAGAAGGGTCCAAACATGAGCCTGGGGAAAACAGAAAATCAGTCGTACTGTACCTTATAATGGCCTCGTTGTCAATTCTCACGATGCAATATGGGTCACTGCTTCCGGTTCTACAAAAGATTAAAAACAGCAGTTAGTACGGAATGTTAAAAAAAATAAACATTTTTAAAAAGTGCCGGTTAAAGATGTAAATTCCCATAACTTTTCAAATAGGGATGAACTGAGTAATGATTTAAAACATACGGCCAAAACGTTTACATAAAATAAACTAGATTTTATATATTAAGCTAATTAAGCTAACAACCAAGTCCCATTGTTATCAGACTTCCAGGTGACACAATGCGCATTGGATTTTTAAGACTGTCCCAAAAAAAATTTGTTCTAGGCAACCCATGCTTTTATTGAACGAAGACAAAATCCAGTCTTTATCTGCAGACCTATAATGAACATCTTAACACAAAAGCTGGGATTTCGTTTCTTTCCTGCTCCTATTTCTCTTTCATCCCATGTGCCACAGGTAGAGACGTGAATCCTTTGGTGTGTCAAAGCCAATGCCAAAGGCTACGCCTACGTGAAGGAGTCACTAGTGAAGCCTTTGGAGAGCATCAGTTCAAAGCAGCCTCCAGGCAAGATATACACGTTACAAACGGGTGGCCTGACAGACAGACAGAGACACAGACACACGAATTGATAGATGTGTCTGACTGCTCGGCCGAAATCGTGCTTTAATGTCACACATCACAAAAAAAAAAGGGGGGGAGGTTCATTACTTTGAAATCACACATCCTAAACTGCACCCTACGCACTGCAGTCCTCTTCTACGTCCTTTGGTGACGTCAACGCCAAGTGCACCAGTCACTGAGTCATTAATGAACCAAGCAGTGATGTCATCGCAAACATGATGTGTCACTACTCATACAGATGTTGAGTGTGACGACTAGTTGATCTTTTTTACCCCCAATACAACTGAAGACGTTTTCTCAAAATATAAACCGACCCAAAAAAGTGACTAAGAAAACTGCTCGTCATCGGGGGTCGTACCTCAAAGTCTTTTATTTTTTTCATGCCTATATTTTAGGCCTTTCGAAACTTCAAAATGAGATCTGGAATGGGTTTTTTTGGGGGGTAAAGGGCCATACATGTAATGTATAGCATCTACTCTGTGTACAGGTAATATTACAGCACTGATCGCTTGCAAGGAAATTGCTCTCATTAAACCGTCCGATGGTGTTGCTGTACGCCGGGTATTATTAGTCAAGTCAATCAAGACCCCTCGTTTTGTCCGCGTGTTGGTTGTTTCACTCCAGCAGTGGCATGCTTGCAAACCTAATCAATAAAAAAGTCATTAGAGACCTGGAACAGCGGTCTTTTCATAACAAAGGCGAGGTACATATATAGAGCGAGTGCTGTTGAGAGCGTGAAGACCTTCGTCGAGGGAGTAAGAACTGCCAGAGGTGCTAGCATTCACTGGTGCTGTGTATATATGTGCGTGTTAGTGTGTGTAATAAGGGAGAAGGTGCCAGTGGAGAAGGTGATTCAGCTCTGACTATTGTTATCAGTGTAAGGGTGAAAAACTGTCTGTCAGACTCAGGTGTTACATCAGACAGCTGCGTGGCTCGGCAGTTGAACCACACGCTTTCGTTTGCACAGTACCTGCAGAAAGATGATAGCGGAGATGATGTGCGCACACACACACACACACACACACACACACGTTTGTCTTACAGTACAAACCTTGTGAGGACCTTCCACTGACGTCATTATTATTGCACCTAATTAATT
Organism: Stegophilus panzeri; assembly: GCA_024331685.1. Lineage (NCBI taxonomy): Eukaryota > Metazoa > Chordata > Actinopteri > Siluriformes > Trichomycteridae > Stegophilus > Stegophilus panzeri. Next base: position 3,318,235 of record JANDJT010000167.1, on the reverse strand, counting down.
AATGCCTACACCTAAATCTAACCCTAGCCTTAACCTCAGTAACTAAAAGAAACCCTTTTGACTGTTTTAGGTTGTTGTTGTTGTTATATTTTAAATGCAAGTTGTTGCTTTTGTTAAATAAATAAATAAATAAATAAATAAATAAATAAATAAAGGTTTTCCCACAAGGTCACACATGTTCCTCCCCAACCTCTTTTGGAATGCACATCTGGACAGTCTTAAGGACGACAAAGTCCAGCCACCCGTCCTGTAACAAAGCCAACCGCTGAACTTTTTAAAGGCCGTGCGAGACTGTTTGATCCGTCTGCTCATAGAAGATCGACTGATCCTAAACGGCAGCAGGCCAGGAAAGAAAACGGCATTATCTACAATTCGCTAGATTTCAAAATGAGCAGAAAAACTGCGCATGCATAATAAAATGCAACAGCTCATAAAGACAAACGCAGGATTTTGATCGCTCAGGTCCTTTTAAATACAACTGCTCTTTTCTTGGAAATAATTCTGCAGATGGAACGGCATTTATTCTCATATTCCCAAGTGTGTGTGTGTGTGTGTGTGTGTGTAAGGGCTGTCGGCGAAGCCGCTCGGTTGCAATCTGTCGCGGCGCCGCTTGGCAAACTCACCACGGTGTCAGTGTAAATACTCCACACGACATCTGTCCCTCAGTGCCAGCATACACACAGACACACACACACACACACACACACACACACGACGGAACGTCACTAAACCTACAGACAAAGACAACAGAAACTGGGGCAACTCAAAATCTTCCCAAAACTTCAGCACAGTGGGTCAGTAGGCAGCAGATGTTGCGAACTAACGGATGACGTGAATCTTTGTTTAACGCAACATGGAAAGACACTGCCTGAGGCTGCTGGCGAGGAGAAGTTTCATAACCAATACCCACACACACACACACAAAAAAAGCACTTGTTTCAATTCTGGTTCAAAGACCTGCCAGAAACAAACGGGCAGCACTATCCAGGGAACGCGCTCGACTTTTTATCATCGTGTCACCTGGAGCAAATATTTAGAGACTCATCTGACGTGTGCTTACACGCTAATGCCGAACCGTTCCCATGAAAAGTGCACTCTCTGCACACACTCCATTAAGAGGAATAAAGCTCCATCCATTGTGCTGTATTCAAGAGACACATTATTTTCATGCTTGGCAATAACTGCGAACAGTGCTTCTTCTTCTTTTTTTTTTTTTCTTCCCTTTTTTTAAATACAGCCCGTTCCTCCATTTCAAAAATGAAGGGAATTTACATCTTTAACCAGGATATATAATTTTTTTCTTCTACATTTCTAGATCCAATGTTTATCAATAAAGACTGTAATAATGAATCGCCTGACATTCAATACAGTATCCAGCTGTCCGCCCATAGGAAATATTAAGCAAAAAAATAAATAGTACATATTATTACATATACATTCATCAACTGAGGAAATAATATCCTCTTTGGGTTTTTTTTGTTTGTTTGTTTTTTGTTTTTTTAAAGTGTCATGCCTATTTTTATTCACATTTGGATTAACGTTGTCATATTATATCATGTTACACGACTGAGCTAAATATTGATTCTTGCATAAGGACAGTTTACCACGGTCGCGCAAACACTGTGGTAGGATTAAGTGATATGAAATTGGTTTTAGGGCGATTACAGAGCAGTTTATGGATATATTATTATTATTATTATTAACATTGTTGTTCTGATACATGGCAAACGTAATGACATATTATACTGTGTGTGTGTGTGTGTGTGTGCGTGTGTGTGTGTGTGTGTGTAAAGGAATGGACAGTATGGTCATTATAATGCAACGTTTTCTGATCTTGAGAATTATCATCACAGCCTGTATGAAAAACTAAATCCTGCATGCATTTATTTATGTTTGTTTGTTTGTTTGTTTATTTATTTTAACAAGACACATTTGCCTAGGTCAGTGTCTGTGCACATCCTGTGAGCCTTGAACTTGAACTCTCCCCCGCCACACACACACACACACACACACACACACCTCCAGGATTCAAACCCAAATCCTTGGAGTTCTCCCCGGAAATGACATAAAACTGTCACTCACATATCCTTGATGGGCAAATTTTTGCCTTCCACGATCCGGATGAAGAGAGTGCTCCTCTTGGCCATCTGTACCGGTGTACCAGCTCTCACGGCTCGGCGCGTTTCGATCCACTAACAGGTGATGTTGTGAACATGACAAATATCGACACAACTCAAAGTCATTTCAGTCAAACAGCTGACACACAGCTGACACACAGCTGGCACATGCGGACACGCGCGCGCTGGTCACTACAGACAGATTTACCCCGAGGATGACACGCTCGGCGCGCGTGCAAACCCAGAGTGAAGATCCGGGTTGCCAGAATGGGATGAATCCCCTCACCGTTAATTTCCTCTTTAAACCGTTGTTCGGTTCACTTTAATATCAGCCGAAGTGCTACCTTCACCTCATAGAAACACACCCAGAAAGATTTAACAAGGAAACGACATTTGAAATAGACGAACTCGTTTTAAATAAATAAATAAATAAATAAATAACAGCTCCATTTGGCAACCCTGAAAGAGGGCGTGGCAGCCTTTGATATCTCCATACTCTTCCATAGGAGTGATGGGGTTTTCTGTCAGGTTGCCTTAACATGTAGTCCTGCTGTTTTAATAATAACTGACTAATAACTGGGTAAAATTGCAAAGAAAAACACCGTATTTGTGTATGTATACGGACGGTCTGGACCCTAATGTGAAATTCTGTCTGGAACAGCAGCTCTGACAGTAGTTCCGGCTGCAAGGCGAATCGCACGCTTATATTAATGCGCTCGATGTATAGTACTGTAGCAACTTACACGGGAACTTTCATGTAAATGGATGCAAACTCTACTGTGTAATCATTGAAATTGTGAAGCTTTGTAGAAGGAGATTTATTTAACAGTTATGGAAAGATAACTTTCAATATGAAAAAAACAAAACGGTAGAAACCATCTGGAAAAAAAGCAACAACAACCAAACAATAGATGCCATCACAAAATTCTAACGTTTTCCTCTGCAAATACCATTACAAACCATCAGCTAACCGTTACAACCATTACCATTGCCGGTATTGGTCCTTAATGGTATCCAATAGACATATCATGCCACCAGTAGAAGGCAACCCACAGGAACCATTACAGTTTCCATTAAAACCAATATAATTCCCATTGTAACCATTAAAACCATTACCAATTCTATGAGGGTTTCTATTGTTTTGTTTTGTTTTTTCTAGCAGGGGAGTCTCGAGTTTCAGCCTTTAGTAACAGTCGGTAAGTTTTCCGCCACATGAAAGTCTTCCGTACTGACGATTTTGTGGTTTTATTCATTTACAGTCAGGTCTATAAATATTTGTACATTGACAAATTTATTGTTATTTCAGATGTCTACCAATGTATATTGGAGTTGCACTTAAATAAGTGCAGGCTTTCATTTTGATGGGTTTTAACATCCAAATCTGGTGAACAGTGTGGGAATTCGAGCATCTTTTATATGTGGCTGAAAGCTGAAAGTATGCACTTTGAGCTTATAGTCGTTATTTAATTCCAATATACTGTGCTAGACAGCTAAAGCAACAAATAACGGCTAAAATAACAAATAACAGCTAAAATGAACACACTTTCAGTGTCCAAATATTTATGGACCTGTAATATAATTGACCCTGTATGTGTTCAATTTGTCTCATGCCTTACAAACTATACAACACAAATTTACCTTTAAAAAAAAAACAACTTTAATAAACTTGACAACCTGCAATTATTGTTGTTTTCTTTTTTTGGTCCATGCTGTGACTGTTGGTTCTGAATACTTTCCAGTAGTGGAAAACTTACAAAGTGCTGACACTGGAGACTCCTTCAAAAATGAAAACAGTGACATTTTTCCTTTGTTAATTAACAACATGGTTTTTTAAAATCAATTTATTATTAGTAATTGTCTTTGGTATGTTTAAGTTAATCTGGATTTACAGTATCTCACAAAAGTGAGTACACCCCTCACATTTTTGTAAATATTTGATTATATCTTTTCATGTGACAAC
>JANDJT010000167.1:3286396-3314058 GCA_024331685.1 Stegophilus panzeri | reverse complement strand
ACATTAATGGCTGTGTGTTGAGTTATTTTGAGGGGACAGCAAATTTACACTGTTACACAAGCTGTACACTCACTATTTTACATTGTAGCAAAATGTCATTTGTTCAGTGTTGTCACATGAAAAGATATAATCAACTATTTACAAAAATGTGAGGGGTGTACTCACTTTTGTGAGATACTGTAACTCTCTATGTTAACTTTTGTAAGCATCTTTAGGGCTTTGAAAAGCATGTTATAAATGCAGTAGTAGTAGTAGTAGATTATAAAAATAAAAAAAAGCACTTAATCCCTGTGAATTACCTGCTACTATAGAAACTATAACGTTTAGAATGAGCGCATTAATATAAACCTATCAGTTGGGCTACTGTCAATATATACTGCGGTATAATAGAAAAATAACAGCACGGTAGCTGGAACCGTTCTGCTACAGAAGATGATGCTTGCACATACTATACGTAGCAAATGTTAGCTTTGAATAAATCGTAAACGTCGTGGTGTATTTCTCCAGCATCTATGACTGCATTTGTTATAAATCATTGGCAACAGAACAGTGTAAAGGAAGAAGGAGGTGGGATTACAAGTGAGGCCATTTTCAATTTCCATATTCATGAATATTTATACATTCTTGGCATTCTTTAAAAGGTATACAGATGTACCTAGGCTGTTTTGTCAGATAAAAATAATACATTGCACCATTTCTTTTTCAGCCGTGACTATTTGTATTGCAAATGCATGGTTACTTAAAAAAAAAAAAAAAAAAGATTTTACATTGCATTTTTATTAAATATCTGCATTCAGAGCTCTACCTGCTGTTTTAAATTGATCTCAGAGTATGTAGCAGTTTCGATTGCCTTCTGTGTGTTTGTGTCTTGGTGAGATTCCTGATAAATGGTGGAACCAGGAAAAAAAAAAACAAGGGAACTGAAACTTTTCACAATGCAAACAAAAGTGCCTTGATATAAAAGTCTTATCAACACAACCATATGTCTTTAAAGATAAAGCATCTGGCGCTCAAGGGGGGAAAAATCCGAAGGACAAATGTCATGTTTGTTTTTTAGATTAAAAAAAAAAAAAAAAAAAGATTGCAAGCCTACAGCGGGGGAGAGAAAGTGTCTAAATGCACACACACTGTGGAGAGCTGCTTGACAGTAATATTTGCACAGGGATTAATGTTGACGTTTTGAAAAAAAAGGTCTGCCATGATTAAGGTGTGAGCGAAGGATGACTCATTCTTCCCCAGATTGCAGAGGGGTTTTCCCAGAATGCTAGAGAACTGTTCGTGCTCCGGAGAGATTTTCCCCATCAGTCAGGGATTCCTTGGGAGGACAAGAATTTGTAAATTTGTAAATAAAATGAATACCAATTATTGATGATTGGGAGCGCAGAATCTCCCCTGAAAACCAGAGTGCTTAAGGTGCGTCTTTAAATTAAATGGATCCTTTCTTGTCCATGAGTAATCCCTAAAGAGGAAGGTATTGCGCCTGTGTGTGTGTGTGCGTGGGCTTGGGTGACTCACTGGCTCATAAGTCTATCCTTTACCCGTAGAACGGTGACCTGGAGTTGACAGACCAGCTTATGTGGGCTTTCTGTGACTCAACCGTCTATCCGTTGAGGTCAAAGATGGAAGAAAGAAAAAAAACTGGACTCAGAGTTGGCTGAGAAGTATTTAACCTTCTTTAAAGAACCCAAGAATCCTCAGTGTATGTATCATCTTGTCGAGCTAAACGCACAGAGCACACCTTGAATTCAAGCTGTTCGAGGTGATGGCAAAATGGACTGCACCTGGATTTCTTTAAGGCAAATAAAACTCAACAAATCCCACATCAGAAGTGCTCCTGATATTTCTATTGAAACTGGTTTCCTTTAAGTGCATTTAAAGGTGCTGTTTGTAATCTGGTGAAGTGTTTCTAGACATGTGAAAAGAATATCATTTCAAAGATGCCTTTAAAAAAAAATCCATTCGCTAAATTTCCTTGCAATGGATTTGGTTAGCTTCTTCATTTCAGGCTTGTGTTTAGATTTTTTTCTGGCCCTGAAAGAAAAAACTCTGCTGAAAAGGAAGCCCATGCGGTGTGAATAGTTTCAGCAGTGGGTGGAAAAGGTGTGTTGAAGGAAAAAGCTTGCAAAAAAAAAAAATCGGCAATTGCAATTTGCCACACAGACAGCAGAGGGCCCTAAAAATTCAAACTGCCACTTTAAAGTCATAATATAGTCTATTGGATCTCAATGTATTGAATTCTTATTTCAACTTTATGTGGTTTTTAAGTGTCTGGAACAAGGTTTTGGCTAGATTTCTGTTCAAAATGCAATTTCTCAATAAATATATGAATAAATTTGCCCAAACTGTTCTAGCTCCCAGTTCCCATGGCTGTGCTCAAGCATTTACAAATAATCCATCATTACACTCTATTGCAACCAAGTATTAACGAATAATATTTTTTCAACCGTGCTAGAAGTAGCTACCGATTTGTTGGAATTAGGATTCAGTGGTCACTCTGTTTTTACCCAATAACACATTGGATTTAGCGTCTCAGCAGATATGTCAAATCCTGTGCTGTATACGTCCAGGCAGCATTAAACAGCGTATAGATCTGTCAAAGGTCTGATTTAAAAGATAACTCATGATCTCTGCTCAGCAGTCCCTCATAATTTACCATTAGAGGTTATAAAATGTGTAATTGAGCTTTATGGCAAACAGCTCCACCTGGTGAACATCACGATTCATTAAACATTAATTATGGCACTTTCACACCCCTTTGGGTTTTGGTAAACATTTTGATTTATTTCATATTGCCTTGAAAGTTAAAAGCAGTGCAACGTTCATTTCAGCATTTGTTCTTTTCGGGTTATTCTACCAGACATTACTTATATATTTGATATATTTGACTTATGCCATTTAAAATGGTACATTGGTACATTGGAGTTAAGTCTATTTTCAATAACTGAAGCGGTGGCAATAGAAGAATAGGTAGAATATGTCTACACACAGGTTCCAGTGAATGTAAATACATACAAGACTTATCAATCAGATGGTGGAAAATAATTGAATAATTGTACTTCATTACTATGCTTAAGTATTAAGTATGGATAAGCCACTGGCCTATACCTCAGTAAAACTTTTCAATATACTGGAGTAAGCAAAGACTCGTATCAAATGAGCCATCTCTTTTGCCTCTCTAGAAGGCATGAACTCCATCTAATTTGAAAATTAGAGGTATGTTGACATAAGTTTTGTTAAACATTAACTGTCTATATTTAACTAAGTCAGCTTGTTTCCTTTGCTAATGCCAGGTGACACTCGCACTGATTAAATAGCTAGCACAATTGGTTAGGCAGCTAGCTAATTCTAGCTAATGGTAAATATTTCAAATTTAGACAGCAAAATAGAAACAAAAATCTAACAGTTTTAAACTATAAACTTACGTTTAGCAAAAAAGCCTGACATAAACTTAATTTAATCAGACTTTGCCACACTGTCTATACTTTCACTTAGTTAATTCACATAATTTCTCAGTACTTCATCCACCCCTGTATAAACCTTTATTTTATTTACTGCTATGTACACTGTTTCGGTCAACGTTTGTCTATTAAGCCCCAACACCGCTTTTATAATATACTCTTTGGTAATATTGTAGAAATTCTTTCATTATAGTGCAGAAAAAGGAGGAGATTTACTATTAAACAAGTCGTACTGCTACCTTGAATTCATTGTTAGCCCATTTTAGCATTTTTGGTCAAGGTGGTTCTGTACAATTTCTCAAAAAAGTTATAAATTGTAAACCTCTGGCCAAAATGTACTTGTTTAACCGGACCTAATTTGAGTTATTTTAGCATATTTTACTATTTAGCTACTATTTATTTATATTTTTTTCAACAAGTATAATTATACTTACAGATTTACTGCAGTTTTCATATTTGACATATTGGGCTTTATTACAAACACAAATACTGTGTGATTTAAATAAAGATTATTATTACTATTATAATTTTAATATTATTAATATTTGAAGTAGTAGTAATAGTAGTTTTAAAGAGAATTTTAACAGTTAAATCTTCAACTCAGACCTCTATGAAAAAAAGGTGATCAAATCTGAAATATTTTAGTAAAACATACATTAAAAATAAAATTCATCTCAGAGTCAATTAAAGACATCAAACTAGTTAGTAGTCTTTCATGTTGTGCTTTGCCTCCCATGATTTTAGCCACATTTGCATTTAATCAAATTATTTCCTAATGTGTCAGATATCCTGCATGCCGTGAAATTCGTAGAGTTTCTCCAGTTTCTTTTACATTTTCTTCAGGGTGATGGTGTCCGGAGAGTCAGAGTTGACCGTGGTGATGATCGTGGTGGTTTTCTGGGGCAGGGTGGGATTCGTGGTGTACTTCCTCCTCAGGTCTTGCTCGTATACAGGGTTGTCGTAGGGGGAAGGCTTTTTCAGGTGGTGCAAGTCATAGCTGGGGATACGGAGGGACCCTATCAATGAAGTTTGACGTCTCGCCCCATTTGGCTGTGTATTCCCTCTGCTGTAGCAGCTGGAAGAGAAACCTTTCTGTCAGATTTTCATATCAGAGTGACAGCATGGCTACAGGGGAAACTATCCTGCTTTTTTCCCTCTCTTTTGCACATAATTTGCATTTAACCCTTCGCTTAAGAACAAGACAAAACATGTGAAGCCTGATTCGACAGCAGTGTGTAGAGAACTCGGAGAATCTTTTACGGAAGGTATTATTAGAACATTTAAATCATTGAAGTACTTCCTTTTGAGAAAGCTATAGCCAAAAATAGCAACATTTGTTCGAACGAATGGACCTATTAAGAACATTTTGACATCATGCAAATGAGAACTACACTCGTTTACGTTTGTCTATGTTAGACGCATCTGAGGTGTCTGGTTGTCTGGAACAAAACGTGTCAAAACTGAACCTCGTCTTGATCAGAAATATTTAGCGGCTGGTATAAGTGGATTAGCATGGCTACGCTTCCTGTCTTTCTAAGATAAAACGTGTCATTTTTGGCATCCAAATCTGATTATTTGTTAACAAATATCATGATAAAGTGGATTTTTGTGGAACGAAATGCAACAGTACCACCAATGGTTGTAAGGAAAAACACACAGAATGGTACGAAGAAGTGGGGCTAGGGCTGATTTCTTTCTAGTCCTGACTGTAGATATACAGTATGTGGCCTTTCAGTGACAGTCATGTCATTAGATTTATTCTCTATTTGCGCTAATATTTTCCAGCCTGCTTTACTGACACATCCAACAGTCGTGGGTCTAATGGACTTGACTGAGGTAGGTTATGAAATCGGAGTAGAACTTTCAGGCAGATGGACTAAGTATATATCCGATCAAAGTACAACTTACACAAAAGGACAGACAACAGTATTTAGTTTAGTGTAGCATTACGGAGAAAATTCAGAATGCAGCTGCCTATCTGCTTCTTAGTGTGTTTAATATTGTTCTTTTTACGGTATCGATGAGACCTCGTGACTTAATGCAATGCTCAACACTAATGCTTTCATTATCAAGCTATTGATAGATTTTACATTTTAGCCTCCTATCTAATATTATAGCCAGCCATGGCTGGTAATATTAATAATTTTTAGCGGTTGACCTACCAGGCCAGGATCAAGGCAATGAGCAGCAACAGCAAAAGCAGAGCCGCAGCAGTGGTAAGAATTGCCGTGATCACCACCATTGCGGCAGACCTTCCAGCATAACCACTACCAAGACTGTTTGGATCTTTTACTGTGGAAACAAAACAGAGGAATGTTATGACTGAATATTTTGTTGCCTTCATTGAAATGGCTCACTCCAAGGACTGGAATAGAGGACTGATGATTCCTTACCGGTTTTGAGATTAATGTTGTCAGACCAATTTGTCTCTGCAACAAGTGTATTGTTTGCACTGACAAGTAGATACTTAAAGCTAGGTGGGGAAAAACAATTACAGATTAGACATTAACTTGAAAATGATCACCAGATAGAAATAAAAAAAATTTGTTTAACCAACTAGAATGATACAGTATCATCATCTGGACTACCTCATAGTCGAGCCATTAGGCAAAACACCATTGCAGTTAGGGCTATTGCAAACACCCTGTGCTCCAACTAGGAAAGTGGTAGAAGTATCTAAGGGTGGGCAGGGGTAATCAGTCTGTGGATTAAGTTTGGTCATAAAGTAATTCTTCTCGCCAGGATTGAAAGCAGTTGGGTATGGAGAGAGGTTAACGAAATCTGGAACGGTTTTGTCGCTGTCAAATGTGTCTTTTGCTATGATGAAGGGGGAAAAAACACAGACACAAAAAAAACACAGACATTGTTTCATATCAGCTGACATTTTACCAAAAGAACTATGGGGATATATTAGGATGATGCTAGTCATTAAGAGGAAAACAATGGAATGGGCTAATGGAAATAAACATACTTCACTACCGGAAATTAAGATTTACTGAGGCTAATGATTAAAGGCTGAGAAATACTTTAATAGAAATTTCACAAGATCACATTGAAATGTTAACATGTGGTTAGCTAGTCAGGTGGAAGCTTGTTATAAGTTAGCATAAGGATATTTGTATTGATAGCGCACATAAAATGTAGGGAAATTCTAAGAATTGAGAGAAATGTCATTAGTACTAAGTTGTTAAAAAAAAAAAAAGATTAAAACTCCACCCATTTGCTGTAGTTTATCTATTTGTCATTTTTCATCAAAGCATAATTTTCCTTTAGAGATAAAATGTTTTAAACCGTTAAAAACATTTTAAAACTCACCTGTGCTCAGTGCAGACACCAGCCATACATTACACGTGTTTGGGGAAAGACAGATTGGATCACTGAATGTTTGAAAGTAACAAAATGGCTTCTGAAGATACACAGTGTTGGTAGTGACTGGTACGACCACATCTTGCGAAAGAGTTGGTGTTAGATCAAACAGAGCTGTTGAACAAAATGAACATGGTTAACCAGACAGGTTAAGACTTGGCTATGTTAAAAACTACATATTCTAGACCCTACTGGAAATCAAATAGTAAATATTGGTAATGCTTTACACCAAGGTTCCTCTAAGGCTAGACACTACAGGTTTAAACAATAGATATCACATTCAACCTTTGCCAGTTAATTGCTGATTTTCTTACAAGCATTTTTTATTTTTTTTTTAATTATGGATTTTCAAACCAACTAAAAATCTATTCTTTGGATGTTGTTCCCAAAAAGTCAGGAACTAATGGGAAAATATGTGGATCTGAATATGTTGAGCAAATTTCCACAAAAACATGATAGGGTGTCTGAGGTCACCCTGTATATAACGTTTTCAGTATAACATCTACAGTAATGAACATTTTGGAAAGTTTTGTTTCTAGAAACTGTCTAGAAACTGAGATTGTTGGTTATGAATATAGGAGAAAAAAAAAAACCCTGATTTTAAGAAATACGGTTTTAATGCATTTCCACTTTAGTTAGTGTGCGTTGTAAGATTTACAGTATAAAGGTTTATAAAGGAAATTGACATGTTACAGGTGCAACTTATCTAAAAAAAATTAAAAGAAAGTATTGACAAAAATGATAATTTCTACTTGTAGTGTCTTACCTTAACTAACTGCATTAGTTAACGTTAGCACAAGTTAACTTTAGCCGTAATAAACCACAAGTAACGTTAACAAATTCACCAAAGTACGTGTGCACATTTTTAATTAATGTTGAGTATTTCAATGTTAGATGTATACACAAGTACTGACTACGGTTTAATCAATTCATGACTAAAAGTAAGTCTATGTAAATTAGCAAAAAAAAAAAAAAAAAAAAAAAAAAAAAAAAAAAAAACAACAACCCTGTATTACTGCATGTTCCTAAATTTTGACAGTGTTGTTCCTTTTACTAACCAGAAATATTATAATGGGCAACACCCTTCAGTGGTTAAGATGTTGGACTATACTCTTAAAACATATCATGTGTTAATTTTTAACACACCTGTGTGTCTAGTTAAGGACAACACATTTTGCGTTGCTTTCAACACAGTCAGTGTGTTAGTACATTTAACACATGCTGTGTGTTAGTACATTTCCACACAAAGATTTGTTAAAAATAACACAAAAATAACAGAGATGTGTTGTTTATACTTTTCCCCCTACAATTATCCTAAAATGCAATTTGTTTGTATGCTAAAATTCTACTAAAATGCTCCCAAAATAAACAAACAATTGCATGAAATTCAGGTGACATTTGACAGATGTAAAATTGGAATTGATGAATCTTCTTACCAATCTGTCTCCCAGAACCCCCGGCCACTTGACAAGCTGTAAAAGAGCAAAAAGAGTGTTGGGTAGTTGTTAGATACAAAATACGGAAAAATGCCTTTGGGCTTTAACTGAGAAATTGCGTTACAGAATCCCAAATTGTGTAATTTTGGAAATGTGACCTCCGCTCTCCTACTGAACAAAATGGTGCTGTAGACTCACTGGGAAAATCTACCTAACTTGCGAATATTTATTTTTCTGCCTTTAGCACCTCGCCTCCACCTCCTAATTAAGTCAACCAACATTACAGAGATAATGGAAAGCATTACAACCTAAATTCCAGCCTCTGTTTTGGTCCCGTTAACCTTGCGAAGAACTTTTGGCCTCGACATTACTGAGCTAGCTAAGTTCCGTTAGCCACTGACTGTCTGCACCTGTTACCCAGCATTAACATTCGCCGAATACATGAAGAAACAAATCCCTAACCCATCCTCCTAATGCTAATTACTACAGCTTGCCTTGTCCAAAACACTTGCTAAATGTAGTTAACGTTGACCCACTCTCTGTATTACATCTCTGTATTACATCAAGCTGTAATGCTACGCTATCGTTAACTTTCAAAAAGGTCACGGGAATATCTAACATTATTGGAAACTGTATGCTAAAGTCATGTTATCAACTCAGGTGAGCATCTAGGTAGGCATCACTCATCCCTACTGTGATTGGTGACAGCATCCAGCTAGCTAACGCTAACTCGGAGCCTCAGATAAGATACAGACCCAGAGAATTATAGAATAACCTCAGTCCATATTTCACAGCCAACATACACACATGACACTAGCAGTGTAACACCAACACAGATGAAGCAGTACATGATATTCACGATAGGTAAAGTTAATAATCACTCGCTGAGTTACAGTTTTCCAATAAATACATTTTCGAGAGCTCCCTGCCTAAATATCACAAACTCAGCCAGGCATTTTCAGCAGCGTTAACGCTAAATAGTGATGATTTAGTTTCCTTGCCGCAGGATTCACAATCAAAAGCTCAAAGCAACGAACATTCTCTTTGAGGCGAGTTCAGAGTTGGATGATGACGTCGGCAGTGTAGTCTGCAACGTGATTGGACAATAATTTAAATTAATAACTTAATGTTGTGTTGGTCACTCGTGTGAATTTTTTTTCTTTTTTATTAACACATTTACTGGATAATTTAACACAACAGGTGTGTAGGATATTAACACATCCTTTCTGAGAGTGTACTAATTGGAAGGTCGTGAGTTCAAATCCCAGCACTGTCCTTAACCTTCAACTGCTCAGTTGTATAAATGAGATAAATGTAAGTCGTTCTGGATAAGGCCGTCTGCCAAATGCCATAAATGTAAATTACGGGCTGAACTTTAATACAAGGGTCAGTTAAGATAAACTTAAATGTAAATCTATACTACAAGACAAATGTATCGCTCGAGTACATGCACGACATCATCAATTCTGAAGTATCAGTTAGTACAACAGTGTATGGTTTTGGGTGTTTTTATCATTACTTCATGTTATCCGTTATAACTGTAGGCCTAAATACTGTAGCTGTTTACTTTTGCACCTGTTGAAGTGGCTTGTCATTGCCAAGAATAGATTATTAACATACGAGTTCAGTCTTGTCTTGAGTTTCTGTCAGTGTTCTCTTATAACGTCTTCTTTTCATCAGTAAACATGTCTGAACACTGTGAATCTGAAAATCTAGGGTTTTACAGTATATATAATATAGATTTTAAATCTAGATTCTACAAACCTGTAGCAAAATTAAAGCAAAATTTTCATTCCACATGAAAAATTGCACACGTTTAGGTGTCATAATTAGCAGACAGGGATCAGTGACTACCACGCCTAGTTCACGGTGTAGGTGATTTTGTGATAATTAAACGATGAGTATTGTGGAAACAATAGGACAAAAATGTATGTCACCATAGGTGGGGTAGTGTTTTGAGCGAATATTTAGTATGGGAGTGTATGGTTTATGATGTGGCCTGAATGACTGAATGGTAAATCCAAACAGGATAAACCAGGAAGGACAAAAGGCTCTGAATGGTAAAGTCATGACTACACTCCAAAAACTTTCAGGGGAGTATTCATAACCACACAGTTGATTGTTGATTGTTAACTTTACCAGTATGCATTTTTATGTGTAAATGAAAGGAAAAGCCAACATTAAGTGCCACCAGGACTCTACTTAATCATACGGGGTACACCATTCTTCCAAAATACATTTCCACAATATTCCACGCCACTCCAAAAGCTCCCATAAAAGTTCAGTCTGGTGACTGTGTAAACTACGGTGTCCTCCACAGAGCCCTGTCCTCAACCTCACTGAACACTTTTGGGATAAACTGGAGCACCGACTGCACCCCAGGCCTCCTCACCCGACATCAATACCTGACCTCACTAATACTCTTGTAGTTTAATGAGCACAAATCCCCACAGCCACGCTCCAAAATCTAGTGGAAAACCTTCCCAGAAGAGTGGAGGTTATTATAACACCAAAGGGGGAATAAATCTGGAATGGGACGTTCAACAAGCACATATGGGTGTGATGGTCAGGTGTCCACATACTTTTGGCCATATAGTCTAGTTAGCTAGCTAGATAGAATCATTAAATAAATTTAAAAAGAACATTTATATATATTAGAAGATTTGTTTAAATGTTATAGGACCTTCACATTTCTCCCAGATGGACAAAGATATATATATATATATGTGTGTGTGTGTGTGTGTGTGTATATACATATACAGAGAGAAAGAGAAGGAGATATACAGTATATAACACACATATGTATGTCTTTCACAAGCTATATATAGATATAGCAAGAAAAAAATACTCATAGAAATAAAGTATTCTAAGGGTTTAAAGCATTGTAAAATAACATTTTTTAAAGGGGGTTCTAGAGCATTTACATTTCCCCCAGATGGACAAACACAAGAACTGTTTAAGGTGCTGAATAAATTTTGGTTTGTCATTTTTGGTGATAAATTTCTATCTAGCTTGGTTCACAAAACTTTCTTCCGAAACAGAAACAGTGAGACGTGGAATTTTATCTGTATAAACAGCGCTTCCATTACAATAACCTGTTCTCACAAAACTTATATGTTGACTATAACCACATATTAGTGCTGTAAGCCAATTTCCAGGATGAAAAATAAATGAATAAATATAAAAGAATAAAAACTCAAATACAGTATTTTTTTTTTTAAAGCAATAAAGGGGAAACAAATACTCACTGACTGGAAAGATCTCAAGGAGCATCATACACAACCAAGAGACCACTAGGTAGGATTTCATTTTGGAGTTCAGCTGTAAGGACACTGCGTTCTTTCTTGTAAAAAAATGTCATGTGGATCAAACCTGGCAGGTTTTACCGCTTAAAAGCCTTTCCATTAAATATCATCCCTCCCATGGTAAGAGGAGGATATAGCAATTACAGGGAGTGGAGCATGTGTGTGTTTTTGCATTTCTAGTGGAAACTGGGAGGTGCAAATGACAATGTACTGACAAATCAAAGGATGGTTCAGATCTTTTTTGTAAAGCTTGACTTTTTACACTCTTGGCATGGGGCCATACAGGCCCCTGAAGTCCTGAAGACTCGCTTTCCAAATCATCAAACCAAGTGTAGATCCAACCATGTGAACAAGAGACACTTGACACCAGAGTGGAAAAGGCTTTCTGAGAGTGTAAACACACAAACGCAAACATTTACAGTGTTCAAACGGAGAGTCGGAGTTTGGTTTTTGTTTTTACAAAGATTTACAAGATTTACAAGATTTTACAAGATTTATTTCATGATCATTTTATTTAATGATGTCATGACATCCACTGAGTCTTCCTGAATGGGTGATAGAACCGCACTGATTCATGCATGAATAAAAATAACAAAATGAAATGGGCTACGCCTCGATAATCCACCATTTGGTTAAGCGAGTCTTTCCACAAGCCAGTTACATGTCCAGAGCAATAACGTTGGCTGAAAAAAATAAAAGAATTTTGTAGAATTTCTCCTAGATGTCCACATATTCACCAGTCAAACCCAGCAAATGTAAACGCCACATCTATTGAGATTATCGAGTCGAAAATAAAAGGGATGGGTGAAACCAGCTCGCCCAGAGCCTGCACAGACACCACCGCTGTTTATGATGACTCAGATTTGCTGGGAAAAAAAAAAAAAAACCCTCTAGCTAAGCTGAAATAGGAGTCCGAGTCAAAGCAGTGAAACAGGATAGACCAACATACAGTGGGTGGAATTACAGCCATTTTTTTTACAGAGTACCTCCATTTTCACAGGCTCAAAAGTAATTGGACAAATCAACAATCATAAATATTAGGATTATTTTTAATACTTGCCTTCGGTTTTGTCTTCACTAAGCGAAAGGCATGCTCAATTAGGTTGAGTTCATTGGACATTTAAGAATATTGAATTTATTTGCCTTAAGACGCCCTTGGGTTGCTTTTGTGGTGTGTTTTGGGTCATTAACCTTCTTGACTTGGCTAGATGTTGTGAAGGGTTTTTCTTCAACAAGGAAAGAATTCTGCGATCATCCACTTGAGTTGTCTTCTGTGGTCTTCCAGGCCTTTTGGTGTTGCTGAGATCGCCAGTGCATTCCTTCTTTTTAAGCATGTACCAAATTGTTGATTTGGCCACTCTGAAAGTTTTTGCTATCTCTCTGATAGGTTTGATTTGTTTGTTCAGCCTAATGATGGCCTCCTTCACTTGCATCGACACCTCTTTGGACAGCATATCGAGTTCCCATGAACAGCTACCAAACGCCAGTTCAACACTTGGAATCAACTCAAGAACTTTTTATCTCCTTAATCTAAAATAACGAGGAAACTGCTTATCAGTCAATTGTCCAATTACTTTTGAGCCTATGAAAATGGAGGGACTCTGTAAAGAAAAGTAATTCCCTAACAGTTAACGCAGTGTTTTTGTTAAACCCCTTGAATCACATATCAACTGCTTCATTTTAAATCCATTGTGTACTGAGGCAAAATGACGAAAATCGTGTCCCTGTCCAAATACTTACGAACCTTGCTGTATATTCAGTTATTCGCTATTGCGCTCATAAACCTGTTCGGTTTCTATAGTAACAGCTCGGTCACATCCACTCCTAATGGCGGACGCTCCACGTAAACACGTAACGTTTACGTGACGTTCATGGAAGGCGTCTGTAGCGTCGGCGCTTTCTAACAGTCAGAAATGGTCTTCTCCGCAGGACGGAGGACTTTTTACTTATTAATTGACAGAACGACTGCTTATGTTGATAGTTGTTACAACATAATTGACAACAGGATGTTATCACTGACATTCCACAACATTAAATGCGACTATAAATGGATCAAATATGACCCGTTGTTGTTTAATTAAGAATTAAAAACGTAAAATTGCAAAATAGCTATGATATAAAAAGGAATGATTCTTGGAAAGAAATGAACGTCGGGGTGGTAACAGTAACCCCGCGCTTGATCATGCTCCTATATAAGAACAGCACATCCCGAAGTGTTTCATTCCTTACATAAGTTTTGGTCATAGTACTTTGCTTGTCAAATGGGCTAATGAACGTTACAGCCTCCTTCTAACCGAACCCTTCTGAGTGGTATTGACGGTAGAGTCAAATCAGAGCAGCTATAAAACTCATGTTTACATCTTCTGGCTGTTGTGGTTTAAAGAATGAATGCAGTTTTGTGGTTTTCAAGCTTAAAACACGAACTGGTGGCTTTGCTTGACTGGAAACATTTTATTTCTTGCAACAATACTGTTCAAGGTGCAAGCGGGAAGCGTTGGGAAAACAAATCTCATTAGAAGACTGAGAAATGTCGTTTCATGTCATGGATTTAAAACAATTTTCCAACGCTCCCTGAAAGAAAACAGATCATGTTAACAACGAGGCAATAAGATGAACTGGTGTTTGTGTGATGTTTATTAAAAAATATAATATGTACAAAAAAACTAAACAAAAACAAAACGGAGAGAGACCATTCTTGAGAAGAAATACAACGTCTGGTAATTTTCTACGAGTCCTGTTTGACCATTCCATCGGAGCTTTTAGAAAAGTCTATTCTCCATGTTGAAGGGATTCAGGACCATGGTGCTTTCCTGAGAAGAGTCTTCAGGAGTCACCTCTTTCCCATGACAAAGCTGAGCTCTTCAGCATCATCATCCTCCTCCTGTTCTTTCTCTTCCTCCTCCTCTTTCTCGCTCGCCGAGGACTCCTCCTGCTCTTTATTAGAGTCTGAGGAGACATGTTTATCAGTTAATGATCAGACTGTGCAGGTTTAAAAGTATTAAATATGAAATAATGTGGGAAGGATGTGTCATACCTGTTTGGTTCTTGCTCTCCTGTTTGGCTTTCTTGGCCAAAAACTTTTTCTGTCTGAGCTTCTCCCTAAACAAGAAAAGCCGCTTTATTTTATGCTCCTAATCGCTATAGTACTACTTTTTGATATTTGCCAGTCCTGCTTTATTACCAGTTCTTAAAAAAGGCGATAAAAAAACCCCATGTAAAATATTGCATCACTTTCGCCTTTTTACATTTTCTTTTGTACGTTATCGTAAATCTCATTCACATTACATTCTTTATATTTATCCTGTATGTATGGTACACTCCAGAATTATTGGCACCCTTCACGAACCTTAATGTAAGAAGGCGGGGGGGGATACTATACATACAGGGACATTGTATTTCAAATGGGTCCTTCCTTCCTTCCTTCCTTCCTTCATGCAGAACATTTTCCAAAAAGTTCCTTTAATATTTTTAAGTTTGTGCCCTTCCCTTGTCGGACCAGGGGTTTTCGGTGATTTGAGATGGTCAGTGCAAAACATTTGACTGATTTTTGTGTATTCTTTAACCGTTTCAGTGTTGAGGTGGAAGAACGTTTGGCTCATCATCTTGCTGAAAGCTCTAGCAATGGCCAAGACTGAACCTCCTGGCAGAGGCAACTAGGTTTTGTGTTTAAAAAAATAAGCCATCTTCAGTCTTCTTAAGAGCACCTGAACCACCAGCCAGAAACACAAAGAATAATTTGTGTTATATAATAATAATAATAATAATAAAGGCAGCTAAGAATAATTTTACTGAAGAGTGCCAATAATTCTGGAGGGCACTGTATGACAAGTGCTACATAAATTTTTTTACCAGCCAAATAATAATAATAATAATAATAATAATAATAATAATAATGTCAGTTTCTGGCTGAATTTGTTTGACAAACTGTTTCACTGAAGTTTTTTTTTTTATCTCATCAACACTTGGGTTTTTTTTTTCTCCCCTTAAAGTAAAATGAGAAACAACATGGCCACCTCTTCTTCCTGCGTTTGGCTGTCCTCTCCTCAGCTGCCTGCTCGTTTTCCTTCATTTTCTTCTTATAGTCTTCATCCAGCTTTTGCTGAAGTAGGAGAATAATACAGCTGTGTTACATTCTCAGGCAGTAAATACATTACTCGCATAAACCAGGATATGCTGGTAATTGGCTGAAAAAATAAATAAATAAATAAATAAATAAATACAAAAAACAAAGGCACTCACATGCAGCACATAGAGACATTTCTAGAGATTATAACAAGCAGGTATTCCAGTTTCTGGTTGTGTCTATTCAGGTTATGTAATCCTTTTAGCACCTAAGTCAACCAAACAGGTCATTTTAAGTGAATAAGACTGATTATCTCGTTACAGTGGTGCCTGTCGAGGTGTGGGATATATTAGGCAGCTAGTGAACAGTCAGTTCTCGAAGTTGATGTGTTGGAAGCAGGAAAAATGGGCAAGTGTAAGGATCTGAGCGACTTTGACAAGGGTAAAATTGTGATGGCTGGACGACTAGGTCAGAGCATCTCCCAAACAGCAGGTCTTGTGAGGTGTTCCTGGGTATGCAGTGGTTAGTTTGAAAATTGTTCAGGAATGGTTTGAGGAACACGACAAGCTGTTGACTTGGCCTACAAATTCCCCAGATCTTAACCGATCGAGCGTCTGTGGGATGTGCCGGACAAACAAGTCCGATCCACGGAGACACCACCTCGAAACTTACAGGACTTAAAGGATCTGCTGCTAACGTCTTGGTGCCAGATACCACAGCACACCTTCAGAGGTCTTGTGCAGTCCATGCCTCGACGGATCAGAGGTGTTTTAGTGGTATAAGGGGGACCTGCACGATATTAGGCAGGTGGTTTAAATGTTATGGCTGATCGGTCCACGGACGTCCAGAAAGGCCAGGAGTTATTTCTTTTTCTCCCGAGATCATAACTTACTGTTCTTAAGATCTCAGGATAACACATGCAACATAGGAGTAGCATTACATCGTTGTGGCCAGTGGCACACTGCAGTAATTACATCCTATTTCTGAAGGTTTTCATCACCATTTGCAAACCAATTTGGCGGCATGTCTCCAACTTCATGCAATAACCATCCCGGTCCCTCAGACTGGCTGGCGATGAATCTGACCAACCATTCAGGATCACTACAGTGTCCATGACGGAATAGTTTCGGATGTCTTCTCAAGTGACAGACACTAATTTGGAACTTGTCTAGCACTAACGCACATGATTGATTGATGGATGGCTGGATGGGTGGATGGATGGCTGGATGTACTTTACCGATCCCAAAGGGGAAATTTAGGGGGAGAAATACAACATAACTCCAGTCACTCGAGCTCAGGATCGAACCCAGAAACTCGAAAAATGCACCAGCTATTTTCTCTCGTGTTAGTCCCTGATTAAAGTAAAAAAAAAACGGATGCGCCCACCCATTATGTACGTATCGTGCGATGCTTCGTAACGCATTTCGACATCATGAGAAAAATAAAAACGCCCTCTCAAGAAAACAACCGAACAAAAGTTAATTGTGACATCAAGATAACAATACAGAAAAATATAAATAACTCATGGCCTTACTGGACTTCCTTACACATCAGCAGTACAGCCTACATACTTAGTCATGTGACCTACTAATAATCTAACAACGTGCACCGGCACGTACACTACAACAAGAGCAAAATCGGTTTGCTTTCAAACGACGTATACATAACGCACGCGTGAAATATTTAGTGTAAAGATGCTTGCAGACGTCGGGAAATCGAATCCCACCTGAGCAGTACTTAAGACAGGAATTTTACTTCAAGTCTAACTGACCACAGACCTACACCGGAACTCGGAAAGTGTCGAACATGTGACGCCTCATCTCGTCCAGATAAAGCTGATACCTTTTCAGACAGTCCTTCCAGAAAATCCTGTCTCTGATACTCGCGCCGCCTCAAGTGCCTGTAGACGTGGAACTCGCCGCTGCCTGCTCCAGCACTGGAACCTGTTTACAGATACGATTATTAGACTTATAAGAGATACATTCGGGTAACCGGTATACTAACAGTCCATTCAGCTCTAGATACATAGACAATTTTGTAGAAAAATCTGAACACAAATCATACTTTTCAGTTCGTTTTCACCACCAGCTTGTAAGTGTGTGTGTTTTAAATACTTTAATACCGACTAATACCGTGATACCGTCAAACCGATATCCTCGGTTATATTGCTCAGTAATAAACAGTCAGCCAATCACTGAGCAGCGCTTATTAGCGCGCATGGACCTACCCATGACGTCACGCACGAACTCTGGGGCGGACCGCGGAGCCCATTCTTTCGGTCTTTCCGGAATCGGCGCCGGTTTATCCTGTAAAAAATATCATCATACCTGCTTGTTTCTAATTTCGGTTACTTTCCATAAACCTCTACCTACAGGAGGCGCACTAATTTGACGCTATAAGTACCAAACATGTTCAGCGCGCGGCTCAAGACGCAGCACTGATGTTTATCCTCCACCGAGCGAATGAATCCGTTAGCATGTGGCTAACTAAGTGAGTATAAAACTCACCGGGTTGCGCATTAATTTCTCCAGTTTGAGCCGCTGCTCCTCTGCGGGAGTTTTGGCAATGATTAACGGCTGCGACTCCTTCTTTGGAGGTTTCCCTGGTGTCGAGTCTTTCTCAGACGCCGCCATGTTTTCCGTCTGGTCCGTTCTTCTTCGGGTTAGTAAATAAATCCGGGAAATGAGAAGAGCACACCTACTGCCACCTAGTGGACAACCCGAGCTCTGCACCGCTTCTCGTACCTTCTCAAGACCAACCCTGGCTCACTACACATTGGGACACTGATGACTCAATTTCCATACATATTGTAGAATTCTGAATTATGTTATTTTATTGGATATATAGGTCTACGGCTTTTACTTAAGTAACAACATGTTTTGAGAAGATAAAAACAGACCTAAATATTATATATTGATATTAGATTAGAGTAATTATTGCCACTTGACCAATATCAAATCTGCCCTTTATCGACAAGATATTAGAAAAAGTTGTAACACAGCAGCTATGCTCGTACCTACATAAGAATAACATTCATGAAATGTATCACTCAGGATTTAGGCCTCATTGTAGCACAGAGACAGCGCTGGTTAAAGTAGTAAATGACCTACTGCTGGCCTCTGATCAGGGTTGTGTCTACTTGCATGCGTTGCTTGACCTTAGTGCAGCTTTTGATACCACTGATCATCTATTCTCCTTGATAGACTAGAAAATGTTGGCATTAACGGAACAGCCCTCTCCTGACTCAGGTCTTATTTGACTGATTGTTATCAGTTCGTAGATGTAAATGGAGACTTCTCTGTGCATACCGAGGTTAAATTTGGTGTTCCACAAGGTTCTGTTTTAGGCCCACTGCTTTATACTTTATATATGCTACCTCTAGGTCAAATTATTCATAAACATGGAATTAGCTTCCACTGTTATGCTGATGATACACAGCTGTATGTTTCAGCGAAGCCAGAGGACAGACAGCAGCTTAATAAAATTGAGGAATGTGTAAAGGACATTAGATGGTGGATGCTTATTAACTTCCTCTTACTTAATTCTGATAAGACAGAAGTACTTGTACTAGAACCACGTGTAGCTAGAAGTAAGCGTTCTGATAACACAGTAGCTCTGGATGGCCTTTCTGTTTCATCATGTGCAGCAGTAAAAGACCTGGGTGTGATTATTGACTCCTTCTTTCATCTCAGAAATATTGCTAAGATAAGAAATATAATGTCACTACATGATACAGAAAAATTAGTTCATGCTTTCATCATCTCTAGACTAGATTACTGTAATGCCTTACTGTCTGGATGTTCCAGTAGGAGCATAAACAAGCTCCAGTTAGTCCAGAATGCAGCTGCTAGAGTCCTAACTAGAACCAGAAGATACTGTATGACCACATCACCCCGATCTTGTCCACACTGCATTGCCTCCCAGTAAAATTTCACATTGATTATAAAATGCTACTATTGACCTATAAAGCACTGAATGGTCTCATGCCACAGTACCTGAGCTAACTATTGGTCTTTTATGATCCACCATGCCTACTGTGATCAAAAGGTGCAGGGTATTTATTGGTACCTTGAATAGTGAAGGCTATAGCAGGGGGAAGAGCCCCACACTTCTAGTACAGCCTTTCAATTAGTGTTCGGGACTCAGAGACTGTTTCAGTGTTTAAGTCCAGGCTGAAAACATATTTGTTTACTCAAGCTTTGTTGTGGTGAACTGGGATGTTTGGATACTGTCACTCCCCTACTTTCACGTGTTCACCCAGGTTTATTGATGGTGGAGTGGCTGGCCGCTTTATGTTCCAGGGAGCCATCATGTCTGTTACCTTCTGGCTCTCCCTTTTAGTTATGCTCTCATAGCTAGTCATAGAGTCCCTACTTGCACTCACACAATGTACATTGTCCTTAACCAACACGGGACAATAACCATACCTAATAATCTCTCCCTCTCTTTCCCTCTCTCTCCCTCTCACTTTCTGTCAAGCTGCACATGATACTCCTGAGATACCAGTGATCCTGACCCCTTCTGCTCTCCGGACCTATCTGATCCATGCTCATGCTCTACTTCTGGTTGGAGTTTTCATCATTTGGAAGTTACGTGCTCCTGCTGAGGATGGCCCCACATGGTGCAGCCTGGAGGTCACTGGGATTGCTGAAGATGATGCCACTTGAAGACCATGAGGATGGCTTTGGACCTCAACTCATGTGAACAGTTATGCTATGATGGCCAAGACTACAAATTGCTGTTATAGCCTCAGCACTGCAATCACCACAAACAGTTTTGCGCTCAAGTCTCCATCAGTGAACAGTAGAGAAGTTCAGAAAAACAGACTTCATGTAAAAACTGTAATGAATTTTCCTGGTTACACAACTGCACTATTTGACCATGTAGTATTAGTACATTTATAGAAGGGATTTATTTATAATTATACTATTCTGTGTCACCCAGATGAGGATGGGTTCCCTTTTGAGTCTGGTTCCTCTCAAGGTTTCTTCCTCATATCGTCTCAGGGAGTTTTTACTCACCACCGTCACCTCTGGCTTGCTCGTTAGGGACAAATTCATTAATTAAAACATTTATATTATGAATTTATATATTTCTGTAAAGCTGCTTTGGGACAATGTTAAAAGCACTATACAAATAAAACTGAATTGAATTGAACTTGACTCAGGTGTGTTTGATAGGAACTATAAAGGATATGAGCAGTCCACTAAACATAGTCAAACACAGCATATAATTACTACTAAGCAAGCTCTCGAATCTATTGTCTGCCCTTAGGTGGAGTCAGTATCTCTTATTGAATATACTCTTACATGTCAGACACACGCATTTTTCTTGGGCGCTCTGCATTCATCGCCTGGGAAACACCTAGACACACACACACACACACACACACACACACACACACAGACACACACATGCCTCACCCACACTTTCCCATATGATGGCTTATTACGTTTACATTCCACACGCATACCGTAACCCTTTCATTGTGTATGCTGCAAACAGAGGCTGTTGCCCCAGGTGACATTAGATCTTTTTTTTTTCCTTTTTGTTTTCTTTGTGTTTTTCTCCTCCGGCTTTTTTTTATTATTATTATTTCAGAACATCTCCTTGGAAAAGGAATGCTGCGCCTAAGTGAGGAGCATTGAAATGCCTGTCACACAGAGTCAACCATTAATGTGGGAAAGGAGCACCATCCCCTCATCACACACACCTCCGTGAAACCTAACGCTGTTTAAAGGAGCTGTGGTCCCTCAGCCCCCTGAATTAATGAAACAGACCTGTGCTGCAGAGATCTCTCTCTCTCTTTCTTTCTTTCTTTCTCTCTTTCTCTCTCTCACACACACACACACACTGCATGTGCAAATCCCATTACAGCAAAACAATCCATAATGCTGTTAATGTTTAATGGCCTGCTGACCCCAAGGTTCAGGTTAATGGGATGAGTCTTGGGCGCTGGGGATGAATGTATATGAGGATATATAACACCATCACGCTTGACTCATTGTGTATCACTGCAGTTTCTACTGCAGTCCACTCGATATTGCAGAACTGGGGGGGAAAAAAAGAGCAGCTGATTATTTGGTTAGTACAGACAGAATAAATTTTAATTTTTCATTATTATTACTACAGCTGAATGACTTTAACAGCAACTTTCTATAGATTTCTACTATAGCGCCGTTCAAGTCTCGTTATAGCACATTATCGTTTCTATGGTAACAACTTCCACTGGGATTGTGTATACCTACACAGGTTCAATTCGTGCGAGTTCAATTATGCATAAACACGAAGGAGTTTTGCATATAATTTGGTTCCATGCCGCTTTTCCTGTGCTTTCATGGCTGATGAAGTTCATCTGTTTGAAACATCCTGCATATATATATATATATACATATAGACTCCAAACCATGGTGTGAAAGAATGGACGTGCTATTTTTACAGCTGTATATAAACATCCTTGAAACCAGTCATTCAAGTGAATGAGAACACCGCTGTGATTTCTGTGGCGTACACACTATATGTTTCTGTGTTTTCGTATGTGTGCGACCTTGCATGCCGCGACGTGTTCTTCATACAGCATTGCGTGCGTGTTGCTCCGAGTGCACGTCTCTAGATTCACACGAGTGCACATGTATGTGTGTTAGAGTCGAATCTTGTCCGTGCTAGTTGTGTGTGTGTTGATTAAACACACACAGTGTGGGTCCTAATATGTCTTGGCAGCCATCGCAATGTGGACTCTGACTCAGACGTCTCCTAGTCCCTTCATGTGGTCAACTTTCCTGTCCTGTCCACCCAATTCCATCCTGTGACACCAACAATGAGGTAATGCACGGCGAGCGGTGCCTTGTTACATAACAAGATGCTCGCATGGCCAGGAAATAGATTAAGAGAGAGATCTGATGAGATGAGTCAGATGATATGCTATGTAAACTTGGGTTTAACGTCCAGGCTGCAGTGGAGCTGAGGAAGATAGAGCTGTCCAAAGGCGCTTGAGTGCGTCTCATATAATCCCAGGGGTTATATCAGATCCCAACTCCTCCCACACACACACATTAATGTCACCTCAAGTTCTCTACTCCATCCAAAGATCATTAGTCATTCCACTGGCAGCGGGTAACGGCTCAAAGCCTAATCCTTCTAAACAGCAAGGGGGAGAAAAAAAACCCGTAAGATATTGATATAATGAAGTTCTCTCAGCCTCAACATCCCACCCTGAGAAGTGCTGTGCTTTTTTCCACAACACAAAGTATTTTAAAAGTGAGAAAAGCATATTTTTACTGAAATATGGATGTAGATTTAGATCTCTAATGAACAAGCCAGAGGCGATGGTGGCAAGGAAAATCTCCCTGAGATGACACAAGGAACATAAACCTAGAGAGGAAACTTTTGACACTGGAAAACCGTGACTGTTCCACTGGTCCAGTACAAGAGGTTCCAGTGAAGGGCGCCAATATGAAGTCTGCCTCACCTCACCCGGACAATTTTACTTCCTTACAGTTACGTTAGACCATCATCTACTGAGAGTCTGTGGAATCATCCCTTCCCCCTCGTACAACATCCTTAGTTCCATTTGCATAAGATTTGGTACTGGGGAAAGATTGGCATCAACAAAAACGGATAGGACTCTCATTCACCATGTGTCCCTTCCCCTGTCCTGTTAGTGGTTTGTTTACCTGTTGTGTTCTCCTGTTTGCTGTTAGCCCTTAATTAGTTTCTCTATTTATAATCTACTATTATTGTTTTGTTGTGAAGTCTTCTCATGTGTTTAGTGTTGTTAAGCCCAAGCCCTGTTTTCCAAGTTTCCGTGTGTTCCTCATTTTTGATTATGGATTTTTCTTGTCTGATGCTGCCTGCTTGTTCTTTGACCTTCAATATGGCCTATGAATATGCTGAAATAAAATATAGTTTATGCACTTGCATCCTGTCTTCACTCATCACATTTAAGTTCTCAAAGTTTTTAATGTCTCATAAATATTTCATTTAGTATGTGGGTTGTTGTTTTTTTTTTTTTGACAACACCTGGTTAAACTTTAAATCAGCTAATATGAGCTGGTTAATCAGACAGCTAGTGTGAACTCAGGACAGTTCCTCTCCCTGCCAGCAGAGGTTGTGTTGACTGGAGTTCTAGTGTAATTTCTGCTGTCACTTCTGGGACAGTTCCAGTTTTTTGACTATTTAAGCAGCTCGTGCGTATTAGCTCATTGCGAAGCCTTGCCATTCCTTGCGTGCATACATTCCTAGGTTTGATTATTCCTGATTGCACGGACATAAACAATATAAGTCCAAACACTAACAATTTAGTGACAGCACTTGATGATGCAGTCCCTTTACTATGGTCAATGCAACTTGGTGGAAATTAAGCCAAAAATGTCATTGGCTCCTCTTTGGGACAGTTCTTGTGTTTGAACGTGCAGGGAAAAAAGCCCACAAATTCCACAGACATGGTCGTTTTAATTGGAGGAGACCTTTAACCGAACATCAAACCCATATGTGTATGACTCTAAGGCCTTGACTTGACTTGAAAAGGAGGGAAGTGATCTGTTTTAATAGAGTCCATCCATCTTTGAACATTGGGAAATGTTGTGGGTTTTCCATCATGGCTGGGGGGTGAGGGATTAGAGCAGGAATATTGAGCCCAGACTCCGAGGAGCCTGAGGGCAAGCCGATCAATCCGCAGACTCTATTAGCATCAGCTGCTATGTCATGGACGAAATGAATATTAATTATTGACAAGGTAGCAATTATTGCAGAGAATTCATGAGGAAGCCTGTGCGTGGTTCCCTGTTTAATAAATGACTCTGTAAAGATGGTTTGGAGGAACGTGCCAGCAATTCTTTGGCACACATTACGTAGTAAACTCCAAAATAAATGTAGATTCGATTCTATTTAGATTTGTGCAGTACACTGCGAAAGTAGAGGTCATTAAAAAGAACTGTCTTATAATTCATGAATTACACTTTACTATACCTAATTACTTTACTATATTAATTACTTTTACGCATAAGACTGAATTATTATTTACTAATAGACTACTAATGGATTATTGTTGTCTGTTGACTGAAAGCAACAGTCAGGAGAATGCCTAACAATCAGTGTACCGAGACAATATCAGGTGTTAGTTGTTAAGAGATGACAATGAACACTGTGTTAGGTGAATACATGTATTACAATTTTAATCAAATCTGGGGAATCACAACAGCTGAACTGTGCAAAAAAAAAAAAAAGAATATTCTGATATATTTCATAGCAGGATTGTTTGACTTGCTAAAATGGCATTTATCTCCATTTCAAATTAGTGTATTGTTGAATGAAGGAATGAAACACTTGAGGGCGTACTGTTATAGGAAAATATTTAATGTTTTGATGCGATCCGGCCCAATGTCTAACAGTTACTCTTACCACCCCTAAGTTGATTATTTTCCTATAACAGCACATCCTAGAATGTTTTATACCTCTTAATTACAATAAAGAACGAAATAACATTAAAGAACGACACATCATACTTATTATCTGTTTATACTTACCTTTAATAGTGTGGAACATCCACAAAACAAGTTAGTTCCTGTTATCACCTACGTTATATAAACAGTCGCTATAAACAGTCGCTCCTTCACCAGACGTCTTGTTCTTGAATAAGTCAAATGTTTCTGAAAATCTGGAAAGTCCTGTGTCCTGAAGACTGTTACTGGCTGTTACAAAGCGCTGACACTGGAGACTCCTTAAATTAATGTTAAAACATTTTCTTACAGAAAACTTGAACATATCAACAATTATATATTGTATATATAATTATATAATATACTTTTAAAATTCTTTTTATTATTAGGTTTAGATTATGTCCTTGTAGATTAGTTGCTACTACAGAAACGAAACATATTAACACGAGCGCATTATATATGTGTAAACCTGTGGTTTGTATTACAGACTGTACTACTGACTGTGAGAACTGCAGTTATAGAAAATGAATGGACACCAATCAGAATCACAGCACTTTCGTATAATAATACGTTTTAAGCCATATTTTGTCATTTTTTTGGGAAATTTTTGAAATAACACCTTTTAATGAAAGACTCTGGGTTTTGGAGCCTACAGCCTGGAGTCTCTGTACTGATATCAAGTATATTCGATTACCTTAAATACTATAAATATGGTAGATGTAATTGGTTCATTTAAAAAAACAAAAACACCAGCAGATGACATGGTACCCCAAATCATCACTGGCTATGGAAACTTCACACTGGACTTCAAGCAAATTGGATTCTGTTCCTCTCCACCCTTCCTCCAGACTCTGGGACTTTGATTTCCAAATGAAATGCAACATTTACTTTCATCTTCCCCATGAAGCAACACATCCATCCGAATGATAGGGATCGTTTGCGGGGTAACGTTGGCCGAGCTGGCTCGCATTACTGACATCCTGGAGTCGTTTGCATGCAGAACCTCTTGAAGAAGATAAACAGCTCCTGCCATCTAAAGCCATCGACCTTGATAAACCCTGCTGTGCTCATCCTGTACTAGATTGGCCTTGCTCTGGGGGTTCCTCTGGCCAGCTCACAAACAGTCTGGAGCATGAGGTGGGGGAGGATGGGGTCGTACCCCTTAATCTTCCTTCTGAGGCCATCAAGTCAAGCAGAAAATGAACAGCAGTGACAGTTCTGCCTTATAGAAAGATGAGCTCCAAAGTATGGAGGACATGCTTAGATCTTAGTTCCAGGAAGTATCCTTTTCTTTTTTTTTTCACAGGTTGGTAATCATAAAATGAGAAGTGGTCTTCTTAAAAGTAAATGACGATGAACCTGTATCTTCATTGGGTAGCTTCATGGTACAGATGTGTTTCTTGGGAAACCTTTAGATTTTTATTTGATTGGCACTTCAAGGCATCATTTTGTAATCAGATATTAGGCTACATTTATTTAGAAAGATGAAATCAGTTTCTATTACAGAAGTCAGATGACACACATTCTGTCTCTGGTACAGTGACGAATCCCATCATGCATACATAATCCTGGATCCTGCCCCAGTTTACAGCAATGTAAACAATATCATTTGAGCTGGAAATGATTATGAAACTCACACCACATGGAGTAAATCTGCCTTTTATTTCCTTGTGCACATCTCAAAACACAAACATATAGGCTTACGTGTGCATGACAACATATCAGTATACAGACCAGTTCCGGCTCTGTGATGCCATACAAATCGATATTCCCTCATAAAGCCCTGAGGTATAGGAGCTCCCACCTCATTTAAATTCACCATTCACTTTTACACGACCGAAGCTTCCCTGCGTCAAGCCAGGGCTATTGAAATGCATCACAGGACAGCAGGGGGTGGTTCGCCTCAAGACACATGCTGTTTGACATTCTTCAAAGGTTTTGTCTCAAGGAGCCGACACCTCTGTTCCTTTTTTATATGACATTCTTGTTATGCAAAACAGTCAAAAAATCTGGCACCGTTTCAGCTCCTCAGCGCCGTCCTATTTCCACGGTTTTGTTAGATAAAATAAAAAGATCTGAACTGCATGGGAACAAATGGCAACGAGCCTGCATCTTCACCGGGCAGCCAATGATTCAGATATGCTCTGTTGATTTTGGGGAATTTTGCCGTTTTCATGTTCATCTTAAAACCAACCGTACAGTGAGCAATATCAGGTTTCAGGTTTTTGAACCGCGAGGCACTGTTGTAATCAGATGACTGCGGCTTCGTATTTACTGCGTGAATTTTAAAAAACGTTTCCGTCGCAAAAGTCAGATGACACCTTGCCTCTCTCTGGCAAAGTGTTTGTAATCCAAACACGATCTACCCTGTGATAATTCATGTTAGAACAAGAGACAATGCTGAATTCAGCTCGTCTGTATTGTTGAGTCTGGTGTCTCTCATAGATTATCTATGGGGTTCCGGTCAGGCGAGTCGGCTGGCCAATCAAGCACAGTAATACCACGGTCAGCAAACCAGTCACTAGTAGTTTTGGCACTGTGGGCAGGTGCCGAGTCCTGCTGGAAAAGGAAATCAGCATCTCCATAACGCTTGTCAG
>JANDJT010000167.1:3251873-3286157 GCA_024331685.1 Stegophilus panzeri | reverse complement strand
ACTGAACCAGACTGAGAGATTAAAGGCTCAGGAAACCTTTGCAGGTGTTTTGAGTTAATTAGCTGATTAGAGCTTTTTGACATTTCTGTATTATAAATTCTTTATTCAAATATTTTAAGATACTGACTTTTTTATATGAGCTGTAAGACATAATCATTGAGATTAAAACAACAAAAAAAGGCTTAAAATATTTCACTTTATGCGTAATGAATTTCACTTTTTGAATTAAATTACGGAAAAAAAAGGAACTTTTCCACGATATTAAAACTTTTTGAGATGCATGCATGAGTCCAAGGCTTGGCCCATTTAGGATCACATTTACGGTAGATAGGTCATTCCAATTAGAACGTAGACCCCACCTGACCCTATGGGCTGATTCTATCACAGACAAGTGACATCTAGGAAATTCTCTAGACAGGGTGGGGTCTAAATTGGTCTCCAGAAGAAATGTAGGGAATAAAACGTGACCGTGCGTGTGTGGAAGTGGAGTGGAATATTTTCCTTTAAGAACACATCCTGTAAAGTGTTTTAATCCTCTTATACCACAGTAATTTCCCAAATGATTAAAACATTTTATTTGTTAATAAACATTGTGCTTTTTGTTCTTTTATAGTCATAGCTGCTGTTGGAGAAACTTAATAAATACTTTCTGACCAATCAGAGTTGAGAATTCAACAGTATTGTGGTATAATATATGTTCATTTATGCCCAGGTTAGTCTAGTGGCTTTGGATAATACGCATCAGCCAAATGAGTAAATGTCTTTTCTATACCGAATTTTCTCTACAGCATAAAAAGTAATCTCATTACTGTATTGGAATACGCCAGTGGATGTATTCTCAATGACTAACTCATTAGCTTCACAACCTATACCTTAGAGCTACACTCCTTGGCCATTTTATCAGATACACCTACATTGTAGATGCACTTTGTAGGTATACAGTTACTCGCTGAAGCCCATCTCTTTTTCTCGCTCACTTTCTGTAACCACTTCATCTAGGATCCAGAGTATATCCGGAGAACGCCGGGTGCGAGGCAGGAACACACCCTGGATGGACATCAGTCCATTGCAAGCCCATCTGTTTCTGTCCAGAATTAATCAGCACCCCTCCATCCATCAGTGGAACACCACTGACCAGATGTTATCTGGGTTAAGCATATATATAACCTTCAAATTTTATAGGAACCACCAATAATCTCCCATAAACCTCAAAGAATGTCACATTGTAACCATTCAAGATGGCATTTGCGTTAAGTTTCCTCACCTTTTTGTCCTCTGGCATCACTACAGGAGAAGGAACTTTGTTTCCATGAGCAACCTTTGTACCAGCAGAATGAAAGTTTCCTCTCTTTCAGTGCTGAGACATTTAAACAACAATGGACAAAACATTAATTATATCTCCGTAGGTACTGCTGACTGTTGCTATAGCAGCAATGAAATGGAGTAACGTATGAAGAAGGAACTCATTTGCAAGGTCAGATCTTTAAATCCATGCATGTATTTTAAAGGTTATACTTTGGGCTTTTGAATATCAACTGGTTTTTATCTCCTAGAGCTTCTCCCAAAATATTATATTCCTCTTATATCACAGCAATTAGCCAATAATTCCAACTGTTTATTAATTACAGAGTGATCCGTTGTACTTTTTAAATGATTTATTACATAATTAAATATATGTCATGTATGTAATGCGATGGAACATCTTTGAATCAAGGGAGTTCCTGGTATCAACTGAGAAACCGCAAAGCCGGCTGTCCCGAAGACTTTCCCATGGCGAAAGTTGGCTTACAAATATACTACCTCAAGGCTTGTTACAACACACAGACACTGGAGACTCCTTACAGAAAAATTCACTATATTAATGACTAAAGGTTTCTCTCTGTTACATAACACCACATATTTAATCTGTTTATTATTCGGCTTCGAATTATGTCACTGCTATCAGTGCTGCTGTTATAGAAAGTTAACCAACACCTTCTGGCCAATCAGAATTGAGAATTTCACAGCACCGTGGTATAAGGCAAAAATATTCAATCACTTGTAGACTTCTTGATAGAAGATCTTCAGTATATTTAGCTTTCCTAAACAGCAAACCCCGCAGTGCCACATTTAAAAATACTGTGGCTTGATTCTATACACGATATGGGCAAAAGTATGTGGACGCCTGACCGTCACACCCATATGCGCCTACTCCAACACGGAGTTGGTCTCCACCTTTGCTGTTATAACAGCCTCTAGGCTTTCCACTTTTTTTGCTTTGTGCACAGGGGCATTGTCATGATGAAACAAGTTCGGCCCCTTTAGTTCCAGTGAAAGGAAATTGTAACGCTATAACATATAAAGAATTCTGCACAGTTGTGTGCTTACAACTTTGTGACGACAGTTTAGGCTCATAAATGGGTGTGATGGTCAGGTGTCCACATACGTTTGGTGATACGGTGTGCTAATTTAACACTGTAGGAAAAGCGAGTAAAATTAAATAGCTGGCACAAATACAGATATAGAAGTATATAAGTATTGATGATAAGTTATACAAGTATTGACAATTCCTGCGATACTATTTTTAGTATTTTTATGTGGCTACGAAATATACCGCGCCTGGAATTAAAACCAGTCTTTTTAGTCACAGCAAACAAGCTGCATTTCAAGATGACGCAAGGCGCTCCATTTTAAACAGGATTTCCATAAATAAATAGATTCTGCCTTCTTTGATATGACTTCCAGTCTGAATAATGTGGGAACACACTCACGTTCGTTTTTTGTGTCTTGCCCCAATTTATTTGGAAAGCTGCAATCAATTTTGGTTAATGAATCTGTCTGTATCTCGTGAAACAGACCCACACTTCTGACAGCAGGAGCAAAATCACAAACACATTCTGCGACACAAGTCTTATGCAAAGCCTGGGACCAACACTCTCAACTGAATGAATAAATAATACAATCTTTAGAACTGAATTTTCAGTGAAGAGCCATCGACTTTTATGAATACAGCTTGTAAACTTCTAAACTGTACCATTCCTTAGTGGGTATCTTTTACATGGTTGTGTGAATATAGTGTACCTTTAAAAAAAAAAAAAAAAAACATTAAAAAGGTAGACAATGGAACCTTAAGGGTCAGTCTTGTACCATTAATTAGATTTTAGAGAAACATTTTAAAGTTTACATTGACATTCCCATGTAAAAGATACATAGCAATGGAACTAAAAGCTGTACGCTTAAGGGTCCACAGCTGTGACAAGGAAAGCTACAGTTTAGTGCCTTTTTTTCTGAGAGTGCTGTGCATTGGTCAACAAACTATAAAGGACATAAATGGGCTTTGGGAAGCACTGAAATACTGGTTTATAATAAACATTATAATAGGACTTTATTGATCATCATCATCACCATAACAAGGCAATATCATTAGCCTGGCATTTCGTAGAACATTATTGGCATCAAACAAGTCCTTCCAGTCAGAAATCAGTGTCTTAACGACTCTCATTCCTTCACAAAAGCAGCAGCCATATCCCGACAAAAGGGACAGGAAGAAAACAAAATGACACAAACAGGCAACAATGACAGAGACGCCCTGGAGTTGTGTAATCCACTGGCTTGTTCACAACAAAGACAAGACATTTTATGGCTTTCCAATCATCTCCCTTTTTTTAGGCGGATGAAAGCGACCTTTGTGTTGACCAATGAAAATGTTTACATTAACCCAAAGGTCTCAACTCAGACATTAATGCTGCACAGTGTTTGGACGTTATCGATATGGAGGTTCATGCTGATGTGGACTGGGCCTATAGAGCTGCTGTAACCGCACCGGTCTGATCGGCCAGCCCGGTAACTGTCCTATCACTCTGAGGCCCACAGGTTGCCCAGGGCACGGATGAGAGGCACCGTGCCCTAAAGCCTGGCGCTGTCCTGGGCACGAGTCCAGAGGAGACAAGCTAGTGGGTGGAGCTGAGGACGTAGACAGGGGTACCAGGATGGCCGGCGTGAGGCCGTAACGCACCTGGAAGATGCGAGCCGACCCGTGGGAGGTAATGCCGTTGGGCCGGAGCTCCTTTGACCCCTGATCCTTTTTCTTCTGCTCTTCCGCCTCCTCCTCGTCCTCCTCTGAGCGCTTGGTCTGCTTCCTCTCTGGCCGGTTGAGCTCCTGGATCTTCTCAACCTGTGCACGGCGGACGTGATACGTCTTCCTGAAGCTCTGGAAAGAGTCCAGGAAGCCCTCCAGTGGGACTTGGCCCTCCATGAATCTCTTCAGAAGCTCCTATGGAGGTCAAACAACAGCTATCAGAGAGCAGGAAGTCAGACCGGATTCACAAGCATGCAGCATTCTTTGACTCATCTTGTTCCAGACCAAGTCTCTTTTTTGGTTATTTTGAGCACAATAATTCCAGGGTAAAAAATAAATAAATAAACGGAAAAAAAAAACCTGGGGAATTCACGGTTACTCAAATATTCACAGGTAACACATTTATTACTCATGTACTTGTTTCCTGTTTGTCACAGGAAGAGTTCCCATGGGACTCAATACATTAACATGTCTGTACACATAAGTCAGTCGAGTGATCACGGCATGTGATTAATTTAACATGATATTAACGTGTCTACAGGAGATTTTGTTCTAGAGAGCAGGTGGTAGGCCCTTATCCAGCCCAATACAGGGTAATTAAATTATTGATGATAACTGTGTCTCCTAGCTGCCTCACCCTGATAAACACAATATAGTCCGTGTCGAGGCACTGTTTTTCAATAGCATCTAGACAACTAGACCATTGCCTTTAAGACTGAAAAAAATCCTGGATAGAAAATATAGACTGAAAATGGAAGGGTTTTTTTTTTTTTTTTTTTTTTTTAAAAACAGTGCTGTAAAATGTAATACGATGCAACTTGAAAACAAGAGACAACTTAAAAATAAGAATACTAATATGATGATATATCACAAGTGCAGAAATAAAATGACAAGCAAATAAATGGCAAGCACTGAAATAAACATCTAATCAGAGTCTAGTAATTATCACATTAATTCTTAGTTATGCAGCAGCTTATAAAATAGCACTTGATCCAGCACCTCCTGTTATTGTGCATTTTTATTTATTTATTTATTTATTTATTTTAAATATCGTGATCTGAAAATATTTGTGTGCAAAACTTAATGAAGCCACAAGGATATGTGCAGGACATTAGGATCTGCTATTGTGATTTGTCCATCCATACATTTTCTATGGCGCTTATCCTACAGGGTCACGGGGGAACCTGGAGCCTATCCCAGGGAGCATGGGGCACAAGGCGGGGTACACTCTGGATGGGGTGCCAAACCATCGCAGGGCATAACACATACACATACATCACGTACACATTCACACACCCATTCAAACACTATGGACACTTTGGACATGCCAATCAGCCTACCATGCATGTCTTTGGACTGGGGGAGAAAACCGGAGTACCCGGAGGAAACCCCCGCAGCACGGGGAGAACATGAAACTCCGCACACACACAGGGCCACGGTGGGAATCAAACCCCCAACCCTGGCAGTGTGAGGCGAATGTACTAACCACTAAACCACCATGCACCTCTAAGACATGCCTCTTCACTCAAACTCCACCCCATTTGTGCAACTATTACATCTAACTTCTGAATAATGCTTAAGCCTGTAGTTACACACGAGGTCTGAATACTGAGCAATTTCAGTATCAAATCCTTACTAAGGACTCAAAACCCTTTACCATCCTCACTAAGAAAAAGGCATTGGAAAATTGTTTTCTTTGCATCTTTTTTTTTTTTATTTCCTTGGGTCAATAACAACAACAATGTTGTTGTTTTTTAACAGACCCACAGTTTTTTTTTAGTATAGGTGACTTTTATAGCCTTTTTAGTATAGGCCAAACGTCACTTTATGGTAAAAGTATAAATACGTTTAGAAAAAGTCAAAATAAAACCAAGAGGCGGATGTCTGGAGTGACTTTATTGTTGCTAACTTCCTGTAAACTGAAAGGCAAAGTGAAAAGGCACACTATTTCAAGAAACAGCAACATTTAGTGAATGTTTTTGACATAACATACCTAAACCGAGTGGTAGAGATGGCGCAATCAGGCTGAGTTAAGTTCAACACAATTTTTCAATAAGATCTAGCAACTCAAAATGTGCTCTACCAAACAGCTGAGAAGGTTAAAGCTCTGGATAACACAACTCTGAATATTTTCCCTGCTGAGCACGGAGTAATACCTGCCTTCAGGATTAACGAACTAATTAGCTTCTAGAAACTTCTCAGAAAATAACCAAATGTTATATAGTCAATATAACTTCATTTATGCTTTTGCGTCACTCACTTATATACACCGCACAGCTTAGTGTGTCTATTTTATAATACGAGCATGCTGCATCTCAGTCTGTCTGCTCCAGCAGGAAATCGATGGCTCTAATCCAGCAGGTAAATGGATAGGCCACGGGGACGTTTGC
The DNA here is from genome assembly GCA_024331685.1 of Stegophilus panzeri. Lineage (NCBI taxonomy): Eukaryota > Metazoa > Chordata > Actinopteri > Siluriformes > Trichomycteridae > Stegophilus > Stegophilus panzeri. The sequence continues at coordinate 3,279,710 of JANDJT010000167.1, read as the reverse complement.
CTCCAACAAAACGCTGGCCGCTCATACCTGGCTGACAGCAATACCAGGCACAAGGTGACTATCCATTTAGCCCGGCCATCGATCAGAGCAGAGCAGCTTAATAACTCGAAGTCTCAGGGCTGTCAGTCAGGCCTTGACAGTGGGCTGAAAAGCAGGATGTTTATTTATGGCCCTTCGATCGATCCGGGTGCACACCGGCTGAGGAGCTGGCGAGATCTGACTGTAAGAGTATCATCTCCATATACTGAAGCCATATTGTGTTCAACAGCTTTTAGTTCCTGTTAATCGGTTTGTGTTGCTTTCACGGCTCATGACGAGCAATTTTAACCCTCCTATTATGTTGGGGGAAAAAGTTACATCCATTATGTTATGCGTTAAAATATATCTTCTACAGTTTAAATATACACAAAAAAAAACAGCCAAGAACAGCTTAAAACAGTAAACTTTTATTACGGCTTGTCCGAGACGAGCCATACGATGAAATATTTTTGCAAGTAAGTTCATGACTCGAAATGAGGAAAAAATTCAAAGAGAAAAAGAGAGATTAACCAGTTTTTCAGACATCTCAAATGTGAAAATGGGCTAAATTGACCCAAACCTAATAGCAGGGTTAAGCTAAGCTATAATGTCTTGTTAACTTGATACGGTTCTTTTCATTCGTTTTGGTGCCACACCAGCAGGAGGAATACAAGGGTCATTTTCATGCTGCTCAGCAAATGTGTACATTTTTATCCTGTCCATAACTCTATTATGGTTAATGTAATAGCATCAGGTTTATGGTAATTGGATATCCGATGTTATCACTGGATTGCTTTATGTGCTTCGATCTGGAGGATTCCTAATGCAAGGAGATTAAATATTACATATAGTGTGGATCTTTGGAGAGACAAGCAAACAGAATGTAAAAAATTAAACATTCCTTATTGAATGTGTGTGTGTGTGTGTGTGTGTGTGTGTGTGTGTGTGTGCGACCGCTCGTAACATTGAAAGAATACCACAGTGAAGGAAGACTGGCTGCTAGAAATGGATAAGAATAGCATGTTTGATTATATTGCTACACGTCGCGTTTGTGGTGTGCCACAAACCGCCGAACCTGGCTTGCTCATTAGGGATCTAAATCTATATCTGGATTTCTTTAAAGCTGCTTCGTTGACGACGTCTATTGTTAAAAGTGGCGAACAAATCAAATCGAACTGAATCGAACCTCAAACGTATTCATTTGACCAAAAAGACAAAAAAAACCAAAAAAAAACTAATTAAGAACCTCTATAAATATAAACATATACAGTATAATTGTGGCTCGTCAGAGGCAAAGTGAAAATAACTAGAAGGCCATGTTCGTTGATTCTGTAACCATCTCAATTATCAACCGTCTCGACTAAAATTTTATGACTAGTTTTTAAATCTCTTAACGGCGCACCACCTTCATACAATCGCAGATTCCCTGAATAATAAACTATGATCCAAATCGTGTCTTAAGATCATCTAGTGCTAGCCGTCTCCACATTCCATATACAGTATGAAACTTTAAACAAACAAATAAATAAATAAATAAAAAGTAGTTTTGAAGCAGTCTTTTGTTTTAAAGCACTACAGATCTGGAACACGTTACCAATAAACATTCATCAGGCTCCATCGCCGATTTAAAAAAAAAAAAAAAAAAAACCCCAAAATAGCCCAGCTAAAAACATGTTTTTTCACTTTAGCTTTTAACTTGCTTTTATTATCTGCCTTACTTTTACTGCCACATTACATTTACATTATCTGTGGCGTATCTGCTGTAGAGGCGCTCCTGCTTTATATCAATAATTTATCTAAATAAAGTAGGCTTCAAAATGGTCCGGTGGTTTAAGTAAAACACCCAGGTATTAAGAGTGTTCTACATCTGACTGGAGTTCCCATTAAAATTGTGCCACTTAGTGAGATATTTAGGGCCCGATGTCACGTACATGATGAGGTGCAGCGCTAAACACGACTTAAAACGTGCTCGCGCATCCGCATGCTAAATGGATTCTACTCGAGTTTACACACGAATTACAGGTTAAGAGCTGCAAAATGGTGGAAAAAGTCGAGCATTGAGCTGACCAACACCTTACTGTAGGACTAAACAGGAAATTCACATTCAGGAACAAAGAGATAAATGTGTTAACGATGAACAAAGAAACAGTCTGGAAGGCATTAATATGGCTGATATACTGCATGAAGATAATGAACAGGATACGTGTGAAAAGACTAAATGACTTTATATAAAAAGTGTGTAATGAGACTGGATTCCGTTCATCCTGCGGTCGAGTCAGATTCAGAAATTTGGAGTGAGGCCTGTTTAATGTGTCAGATTTCTTTGCAAGATTTGAGGAAAATGTATGTAAATGTTCGGAATTTGCAGTACGTGCTATGAACAGGGGGACAAAAGCAGCCCAAATGGACAAGCAGTATTAAAACACATACTTCTTTTCACCAAAGTGCATAAACTGGATGGTTATATTCGTATGCCAATTTCATCCAATGGTTTTAACACGGAATGCAGCCTAATTACACCTGGAAATGGAAACAGATTTGTACATCAGGTTCATAATGTTTCTCAGCATGCTTTTCTGGGTCACCCTGAAAGCATTAAACAATTTCTAACCAAGTTTTTTTTTTTTTTGTTTCGTTTCTCCCCCCTCCATTTCCTCTCTGGTGTGTTTAGCATTGCATAAACGTTACTGCAAGCAATGCAGCAAGTTATGCTGCGAGAACACGGGTAGCACTGACCGTCATTACACGAGGAAGCATGTAAAGTGAGTCAAGAAGTCTAGTTTACCTCAGATTGCTCCTCGGCATGTGCCACCTCTTCTTGTAGGAGATTCTGAGCCGTCTGTGGACCGCGCTTCTGCATGTGGGTCTCTGAAAGAGCACAAAACATTTCAACCACCGTTACCACCGCGAGTTAAATTCACACTGAGATGGTCGGCTACGATAGATTTTACATATCGTGTTTGTTGCTGTGAAAGAAATACAAGGCACCGTTGAGAGCGTGAACACCAAACATTTCTTTAAAACCAGTCCTGATGGTTAGCTTTGCACAAACACGGTAGTGGGTTGCTGTGTGCTTGTGCTGTTTGCTGTGTGAGAGTGTTTTTGTAGGGGACAGAGGAAGCAATCACTTTCTGTTAGCTCATCTCCGCTAATAAGTACAGGGGGGGGTCTTGTCCCATAGAGAGTGTTCTTGTGGGGTTGCTATAGCGACCAGCCAGTTTAACATGTCCGAGTCCTTTCGGGGGGTGGGACGGCGGGATGAGCAAAGACAGTATGCGCTAGTAGCTAAGGAGGGCAAGCGCAGGTCAGCACCATGACACCAACTGGCCTCCATTATGTTCCTTAATTCAAGCCAACTTGTTAGAAATGGAGTTTGGTCAGCAGTAATTTTACGGGTAATTTCACCCTTTCAGGTGCTACTGTGATTTTATTTCTGTCCAGATCAGCAGTTCCATCCCTCCGCCCCTGAGAAAATTCCAACTCAAAATATCCAACAACTCAAGGGTGGGCTGATCATTTTACTCTTGTGTGGATATGCGTCTGTGATTTTACAAGCAGATGTTGCCTCTTTGTTGGGAAACTTTTCTTTGTGTGTGTGTCTGCTTTGTAGACGTGTACTTATAGCAATTAACAAAACGATGTCGCTCTGGGGGAATCTCAAAAACGTTATTTCTGGGGGTTGTGTTTACTTCATTTCTATACCGTCAGAAGTCCAAAAAAAAAAAAAAAAAAGGACATGATACTGGGATATAAATGAGATATTTATATTTAAAGCCTCGTTTTAGGTTGCCAAAGTAGCATTTACTACATTGTACTGTATGTAAATTATACGATCGCATTAGAAACATTCTAAACAAAAAAAATTTTTTTTTTTAAAAAACCTATTACAACTTGTGTTGATTCATAGACACCCGAATACAGGAATCTTTCCCCTCACAATAGAAAGCATGTAAACATTTCATCAACCACGTAACCCTGAGCAAACAATACCTTCCAAATGGACTGACGTGTCATACTCGGCTTGGGAACACGCTGTAAAGATGGAAAATGTTGATGTGATGAACACAAACACAGCAGACTGGGAGATCTTTAAACATCTTGCGACATTTAAAGGTCTGATTCGCATGCGGTAGAATTCACCAAAACTAATTTGCCTTGCCAGAGTTGCCTCTACTGATAACATCCCCATCTTTCCCCTGCCTGTTCTTTCCCCTGTTCTTCTTAAGCCGGTTTTACACAGCATGATTTTTTCATCCTGATATTGCTGCCACAGAGAAAAATCGCACACCGTTGCCGTCAGGAACGAGGCACGTGTTGGACGCAAACCGAGAGTTTACTAAAACACAGTCCAAGGGCAAGGGACTGATCGGGGCAAAAACCAGACTCAAAGTGCATGAACAATACATGGTCATGGAATCATCACAAGAGCTGCGCTAGGAGAGCGAACTTCATACGGAATGAATGAAAGTCCAGTTTGTTTAAAGGAAGTGTGTCATTGGAAACAGGGGGGGTTGAATTTCTTAATTGGGTGACTGCGGTCTGGGCTATTAATCACGTGACTGGCCGTGTGGTGGAGTTTGTATTTAATTAGGATGCTGGGAAATGAAGTTTGCGTAGTGGTTGTCTGTGGCGTTGAAGTCTGGGAACTGGAGTTCGCACAGTGTAAAACAGGCTTGGATCACTTTAGAGTGCTTTGCACCTTGTGAAGCCATAAAGGGAGTATGAATGGCTTGGCACTTGCATGACCCCGCTAGCCAGATGTAGGAGTAGTAATCGAAGGTGACAGGCAAAGCGAAACATTCACTTAGGGAGCAGCTGTAGGTGACCTACATTCTAGGGAGAACTTGCCTAGTTGGCCCCTCGGGACTCTGGCACTTCACATGGATGGAGGGTGTGTTGGGGGTGGGTACTTTATAGCCAATAAAACCTAGACGCTTGTGGGAACCAGGAAAGCGAGAACTATAGTGCAAGGCTGTCACAATGGTGTCAACACTGTCCCCCTGATATCCTCCAAAATAAATAAACCCCACAAAAACAAAGCAGCTGAGACTTGAAAATGAATACGGTCCCAAATTAATTAAAATGCATAAATTATTGACACAAAATTGACAAATGCAGCTTTTTTTTTTTTTTTTTTTTTTTTTTTTTTTTTACACAATCAGGATATGAGCAAGAACCTATAGCTGTAAAAAGATTGCCGAAATGCTATGGAACGATTGGGACTAATGAGATTATAAAGGGGTCTGGAGGCATAAGAGGCTTCTTGAGGACTAAATTATAGGTTCCGAGCTCTATTCGCAGCAAATAAATGGTTCTTATGGTGCGCAAACAAAACCTTCAATAGGAGGCTGAGAAGAAGGAAAAACCACTGGTGAAAACCACCGTGAAGGATTTTTCCCCCTTCTGATTCTTCTCCAATAGTTATCTTCTCTCTGAAAGCATCTTTTCTCTGAGATTTCATATTTTGGGACTTGCTTTATTTCTCCATACTAACCACATCGTTTTCAGTATTTGCTTTTATATGCTCCCAATGGTTCGGTCTTGTTTGAAACTGGCAGTAGCTCCAGTAGGCTTAAAAATTACAAGCATGGCTTAAAAGAATGATCAATCTGAATACTTTACGGCAGTGGAGTCTGATTTTATCTGACTGCAGGCTTTCGTTTCAACTAAACGCCGCCGCACCTGATGGCCGAGATTTAAACAAGTGAAATCAACTGTAGCTCCTGCTTGGCTAGAACGGAAAGCTGAAAAATCAGAACAGTATCTTTGGCATTATTAATGGACAGTCTCGCGTTAGATGTTCCACAAAGCAATAGTTTTTATAGATTTAAATAGATTTTTTTGCTAAACTTCTATAAACAGGAAAATGGGTCTCTCTCGCTCTTTTTTTTTTTGCTCGCATGTGCATAGACACACTCAACCCCACAGAAACATACACACTTCCTGTCAAAACACCAGAGCAGTGGGTGTTCTCTTGTGGTTTTTGAAGATAAATACCACCAACTGTTTTGCTCAAAAAAAAAAAAGAGGGGGGAAAAAATGACTTCAGGCACCAGTTTGGATGCTAAAATGAGCTTGAGTGGCACAAACTCCTTGCTCATGCTCTTGCTTTCACTCACTTCCTGACGAAGGCATTGAGCCGACATCTGTAGCCGGGCAATTTCTCCAGCTCAGCCTCGAGAGCAGGAGCAGATTGAGTAAAGGCGACGCACACGAGGATTCTTATACAGCGGCTGTTTGGGGTCAATTTCAGAAACGTTTCCTCTCATGCAAACACATGAATACATGCAAGCTCAAAGATGGAGACAGAACGAGGAAAAAAAGCCTCAAGGGCTACTTAAGGAGACACGTCTACAGCTTAGGACAGTGCACATGTTAAGAGACACTTTTACAAACGTTTATCGCTTACGCAAATTTATTATCATTTATTAATAATTTATTAGATAAGTGGCATGTTCACATGTTATCAGGCTTTTTGCCCCTGGACAAAAACAGAAATGTTTACTATTCCGTACAATTTTGTCCTAGCCAATCCCCACCATGTAACTCTTACCATCTAAGTCTCACTAACACTGAGAGCCTGAAGGCTTACACTTGGTTAATATTTTACATAATACAATTGCGAACCTGACTAGTGGTTTTAGCTACAGAGTAGTTAGCTAAATGTTAGCTAGCTTGGTATTGACCTTTGGAACTAGGTCACACAAAATAATAGCTTAATTTTACCTAACTTGGTTTACACAATATAACATCTTAATCGTAGCTAGCTTGATTGTGCTTAGTATTACTAACAATCACTTAGCCTAGCTACTAAAGTCAAATAGCTACTGCTGGAAGAGTAACAGCTAAGCTCATTATCTAAGTAGCTTACCTAATGTTGATAAATAAGTATATGGCAACTGTATTACACATGTGATAATGGTATTTTTACTTTGCATGTTATCAGTGTCTTGTTTAATCAAAACCTACCATAAGCAACAATAGCATGCTTACTGAACGTGTTATAACTGCATATTAATTTAAACTTCACTTTGTTCTTATTTATTTCTTTTTTTAAATAATATCTCAAATTTCATTTTTACGCTCAGTGTGTTTGAACTCGTGTGAACACTCACCCAAGGCTAGCAATGATGAAATAATGGAAAGTATATTATTCCAGGACTTGTGCAGTTGGGTAGATTTTCAAGGGATGAATTTCAAACGTCTGCGAGAGGCCTCGTTCTCCTACTGAGAGACTAAGCCAAGGTGTGGGGTAGCTCAATAGCCCTAATCCAACTTTGATATCCAGCCCGTCCTATTTAAAATACTTAAAAAGCAGGGGACTCAAATCCTGTTAAACATAAACTCTCCCACCAGTGAGAACTATAATACTCTCTCACAAAAAAACACCCAACACTCTTTGGTTTCTAGTAGGGCCCAACCCATATGAAAATTCTCTCACCAGTACCACTACTAACAGTATAAAGCAATATTATCAGCTACAGTCCTGTAACCAATAATATAGGCTAATATAATGTTATATTTTATATTTAATGTGTGCAAATATTAACTGAATATAAACACCATTACACTTAATGATAATGATTATGGATTAAAAAACATTTTTTTTTAATTATGTGATGTGCCGTGACATGCAGTTGACATACTGCTATGGTATACTGATTTTTACTCATTGACCTATAACAATACACCCCATTGTGTTTTATTCCTTAATTACTGTAACATGAGCAAGGATGTGTTTTAGCTTTGCACTACATGTGTGTGACATTTTAATAGAGGTTTTCACTCTACTGGCTTTGCCTGCACTATCATAATTTATGGTAAGCCAGCTAGACAGTAGACATTAATGGTAATATAATAGCTATGGTAATGTTCGTTTGAACCCAGAGGAACAATATAATCTGTCAGATTTCGTTTTCTACCTTGAGCAGTGTTATAATCTCCCTTTGAGTTTCCTTTCTTCTTGCTGTAATGAATCTCAGCACAGATCACTAGCTATCAAATGATATAAGTTAGTGTATATTATGGCACACTGGTATCAGGATTTACACCAAATTGGGTTAATTTTGAAACAAGGCTGTGGGTAATACAAAGCAAGTATTCAGGTGGAATTTTTTGGGGCTAGTTTAAAGGTAGTCTGTGGCCGCCAAGATCTTGTTTTATAGCAAATAATCAGAATGATCTCTAATCAATTTCCACAAACATAGGCAAACAAAGGGAAAGTGTAAGTGCAGACACTGTATACACCATGTACATAACCATTTCTTTTGTAAGATATATTGCAAGGACTGGAAGAGGGAAAGGGGGATTATGGAGTGGATAATGTCCGTACCAGGGGCTGCACACCACGGTGCCTTGTTTCCAATGCAACGCCTGAGAAGAAAATACATCTTCCTTTTCCAATGCCTGAACATTTGTGGCTTGTTCCAGCTATTTTTGTGCAGTTTTTGCAATTTAATTGGGTTTGAATTGTTTGCTGAGACCTGGCAACCCTGATTGGGATTCATGAAGCCTTATTTGAATGTGAAAGAAGTAGAAAGGCCAAACATGTAGGAAGTTCAACTGGACAATAATGAACTTATGTGCATGGCTTCATTATTTTCATGTCATGGTCAATCGAGAACATCTGTACACAGTTACTGACGCCACTATCATCCTGCTTTTGTTGTAAATAGCATCACATCTACCAGTAAGGTTATTCTAAGGTTGTTTTTTTTTACAAAGAAATATTATAATCTCACAGATACTAAACAGTTAGTGAAGCCTTCATTTAGGCTATAGATTGCTACATTTGATTTACTGGAGCTTTCAAACAGAATTGATCCCTTTTCACGCTAGATGATGATTTACATCTCCACCTTGTCCTAAGCCCCCCAAATCCCTCCACCTGTTTCCACCTCATTTCTTTATTTTACATGCTCCAGATGGGTATGTAGACCAGTCTTTCTACAAGCGGTCTTGCTAAAATGGTCAAAAACAAGCTTCCCCGTGTCCGACAGCAACAGGCCAAGCTGCTATGTCACATTACAAAACTATGACAACTACCACCGCTTTACAAGCAGAACAAATAGTCTAAAGCATACCAAAGATGTCACTCTCCAGAGAAAAATGTAGGCCAAGAATGTGCTATTGGAAACATGTGGCGTAGCAGCAGAACAATGTTGTTGAAGATTTTTGAAGAAGCTTATCTGTATGCCAGTAAAGGCATCAGCAGCAGAGTGACTGTACTATACCGAGAGAGAGAAAAAAACAACCCTGCAAAACATATCGAACAGACCGTTAAAGATTCTAAGCCTGAAACTGAACTACTCTTCATAGGCGTTATTCCCTCTTGACACCTCTGATGTCTGAGCCTGGTTATGCAAAGCTCTGAGACATAAGACAAGGCTTTTCCCCATGTCATGCAGGGGAATCTAGTCATTTTCACCGTGTATCTCTCGTTCGGTCACGCTTTTCCTGTAGCCGTGGTGGAATGAGAATCAGATGTTCAGAGTTGGAGGAAGGATCTCTCTCCCACCCATCCTGCCCCAGGCTGCAGCTGGAGAAGCGGCTTCGCGTGTGCAACATGGTGACAGGAAGGTGAACATTCCACCCTTCTTCCATCACTGGCCAGCTGCTCCAAGGGGGAAAGAGGAACAGAGAAAGACTGTGTTGATAGAACAGCACTTCTTGAGCTATGAAGATGGCATTGGCGATATGGACTAGTGCACACTAAACCTGCACATTCAAGACCTTTGAGAATCTTGCAAATCTTGGGCTTTATTCTTTGAACTGCACTAGAGGTAGTGGTCCAAACAAAGGCCCTTTCAAATGGATCTGCCTCTCCATTTGCGTCTGTAGAATGGCAGGGAGGGGCCTGGGAAAATGTCAACAAATAATTCATATTGGCTTTGTTGGGCTGAGAGTTGGAATGTAGACTCCCTCTTCAAATGGAGATGGAAAGGGGTGTTTAAGGAAGGAGGGTGAGAGGTGTTTAAGGATCGTGGTGGGCTGTTGCCGAGGTAGCTCTCCAGGGCTTCTCATTCCTTAATGAGAATTAATGCAGCCAGGAGGAATATGAGTGCGTCCAACAGCTTTGAATCTTTCATAGGCTGGGAGTGTAAACAGACCAAGCAGACATAAGATAGGAAGGGAGAGACAGACAGAAAGAGAGGGAGCGGGAGATCTTCCTCTGAGGTCCCTGCAGGGCCGTTCTAATTACAGCCTTTTGTTTTCCAGCAAACACCAGTGCAGGCAAGCATGGGCAGTCATCCTGTTCAAACCCAGTGTCCAGACCATTGCGGTTTAAACTTGTTCACTGTTCTTGTTGGTTCTTTTTCGTTTAAACTGGCTCTTGTACTTTGCAATCGAGGTCACCTCTTTCACAGTTTACCATCAGATGTTCTCTAGTTTTCAGAAAATCGCCACAAGCTTAAACTTTTATTAGCTGATAATACCCAAGGGGTCCTTACAGACCACAGAAAAATAATGGGGCGTAAGAACTAGACAAACTTAAGGTTCTAGCCAAGAGAGGAACAGTGAAGAGGAATATAATAATATTTCTCTTATTCTGGTTAGAATGATTGAGAAAAGAACAACAAATGCAAACTGCTCGTGTAATATTGTGTGGTTCAGTTAGGGCAATGAAACTTGAGCACTTTAAGTAGGCCTACTTTGGTTAACAGCAGTTATTCCTGGCCCCTGTTGAAAGGAGGTGGGAAAGCCAGGTGGAGACCTGATAACCTCGGCTCACCCTTTGGGACCGAATTATACTGCCCCACCCTGGATGGAGGGGTCTATAGGGTGGGCTGTTCTAGTGTTAAAGGATGTGTGGATGATCAGTTCAGGAAGAGGTCGAAATGCCAACAATTGTCTGTTCACCTCATGAATAAGGTGGCACCAGACCATCGGGTCATGTTATTATGGAACAAGTTCACCTGGCAATGACTAAATATCACTAGCAGGTGCTGAGAGTGTCCAAATGCTGTTCTTAACATGGGATTTTTATGGGCAAATGATAAAAATAACGGTGCACTAATGACAACCTTCATTTAAAACGGTGTGCTGATCACATCTTCCATAAAGGATTTTCTATCTTGGTGAAGACAGCACTGTGTACAGCGCTGCTCACTGGCTCATTATTAATTCACTTTGTTTTTTTCCCCTCTGGAACATGTCCTGAATGTGTATTTATGGATAAAGACCATGGGCTTTCGTGTTTCTAACACAGCTCACTCCAATGAACAACATTAATGGTAAAAAAAAAAGTGTCACACAAATATACTAACGATCCTAAAAATGAAGGACATCTACTGAGGACCAGTGAACAATCAGGTCATGCTTTCATCTGTTGTTAGAATTCACCACAAGTGTACTTTAGGAGGTACCAGAACAACACAATGGTTAAGTCTTGTGAACTGAGATCCTTGGCATATTCAGCACGGTTACTCACCAAGTCGGCTTTGTTTTTCCCTGTAGGAAGCGGTCAGCTTTGCGAGTTCCTCGTACTTAGCAGCCAATTGAAGTTTACCGTTCTGGAGCCGGGGCCGATGTGCAAGGCTTTCTTCTGCGAGACTTCGATTAATCACCAGCATGGCTTCCCTCTCCACCTGCAGCTCCTGAAACTGAACACAAATTCCCAATTAAACCAAGAGAGCCAAGAACAACAGGCGATTCCGTCCGTTTGTTAGGATTGGACAGGTAGAGCAAGTTTAAGGTCTTGAGACAAAGCCTAATCAAATTTTAAGGTTGGACCCGAAATAGCAAAGAAAACACAAAGAGCAAACACTAGAAACTAGAAAAAGAATGAACACAAAGGGAGGAAATCAGCGTTTGTATTCAATTGAAGGACCCATCACACAAATGCTTAATGAAACTCCATCCCAAAGCACATCATCTTACACACGGAAAAATTCCACCAGTCAACAATTTCATTCTTCCTGTTCTTGATTTACATCTCTGATCCACACCTGCACACACTGTGTTCCAACTTTCCCATGTCCAAGACTTTTTATTGTCCACCAGGACCCCAATAAACCAACAACAGTGCCTTGCAACAGTTCCTCACATGAGACAGTGTTCAAGGTCTGACTACAGCAGAGAGGAAATGCTAGCACATAGAGCTCTTGGGGTTTTTAAAAAATTTTTTTATTTATGTGTATAAGCAGTGTGAGAGGAATCAAATCTGTGTATGGAGCCACAGATAGGTCACAGGGAGACAGTTCACACTATTCATGGTGAAGAAAGCTTGAAAATGAGTAGACAAGTCTTCATGTGACCGCAGACCACCCATGAGCCTGTACAAGCCACAGGCCTTTTCATACCGGTGTGGCGATCCACCTTGCTGGGTATTGAGCTTGAATTCCAGGTCAAGGCTACAGCGCTGCTCGTGTTTCACAGGGACAGAGTGAATGCTTTAAAGGGTTTGGCATGGAACCATATAGCTGTAAACTTTGAGCTATAAACCTGGCACTAGCTTCAGTTGAGAGGAGTTTTGCTTAATTCACTTTTCAGGCTTTTGATTTATTTTTATCTAGGAGGTTAAATTAATGGAACTTGGTGTTCCTTGTACAAGCAAGTGGAACGGCTGTAAAGAATCATCGAGAAATAGACAAAGCATCTTAGATGCCTCGTTCAAAAACAACAACAACAAAAAAAAAACCCTTTCGAAAGCCAATAATCCAACTTATTGCTGTGGGTGCAAATGAATGACTTCCAGATGAAAGACAATATTTAACTCACACAGGAAGAGCCAAGGCCTGAAGCTGTGGTGGAGACGATATTTAATGAACAACCGCCTCAGTCTGCCACGACTCACTCGCTGTAGATCTAATTATAAAACTCCTGTACACGATGCGTTGCTTAATAGTTCAGGACGTCATTTGGTAACTCTGCCCTCCATGACATTGCCCAAGACCACTAACTCAAGCCCTTTGGGGAACGGCAGAGACGAATCCAAACCTCCAACCAACGTCCTAATGGAAAGCATTCGCAAAAAGTTCAGCCATCCCGAAAAACCACATTCTCTACACTAAGCATAATTGCCCGTGCCAGAGTATGAGGTATGGGTCGTCCTGGAATTTTGTGGAATTTGTGTTTCTTTCCTCTAGTTTAAGCCAGAAATATTAAGATGAATCCAGGAGGTGGCCTTAACTACTAGTTTCATGTGTTTCAATATCGCAGAGCCTTACTGTACTTAGCAGAGCATATAAGAGGATTAATGCTGTATTTGCTCGATGAATATAAGAATATTGCCTTTGTTGCTATTCCTCAGTATAACTTCAAACACAACGCTCTGGTATCCCCACTAGATCCATTTCCATTTCACTCGCCATTTTTGCTAAGAGGAAAAAGCGAAACTGCCAAGAAGATTTTCTGCACGCTCGCACAAACAAGCCGTATTTGAGCTGCTTAGGATGACCTAAAAGAGCATGACTGATAATAAATAAATAAATAAATAAATAAATAAATAAATAAATAAATAAATTAAAAAATTTCTCTTTTGGGGGTTACGTAAGGTTCCTTTTTTTTTGTGAAAATAGATTCCAACTTCAAACTTTTCAAAAAAAAAATTTTTTTCTCTCTCTCAGCAGGGCCATGTACTGCCTTTGTAAATTCCCTGCCTCATGGCACTGACAGTGCAATTCATCGATGCAGCTAATTATCATTAGTATTCTACATTTCACCCCACACAACAGCACCTGTTTTTTTTTTTTTCTTTTTTCAGACAAACTTAGTGCACTTAGGTAATCATTTTGTAATTAACGCAAATGCATGGCTTGGAATCAAACACAGACACAGACTCACATGGTTCTTTTCTCTGTCCATGGGTGTTAACTGATTGAAAATTAAATGTTAAATTTCTACATAACAAATGGTGCCTTTAGGAGAAAACCCACTGAGTGGAAATTGTGTGTGTGTGTGTGTGTGTGTGTGTGTGTGTCTGGAACAAGCTTTTCTAAGACAAAATAATTACGGCGGCAAATGTATAAGCATCACTGTGCTTGTTTACCACTGAGAAATTCAAAAACACGAATCAACCGAGTCACCTTAGACAAAACAACCCGCGTGTTTGCATGTTTTGTTGTGACTGGCATTACTAACACAAAGAATGTTTTCAAATGCTTTACACCAAAGCGCTGTTGAATGCTCAAAAGGTGTTGATTAATTTTCTGCAAACAACAGCTCGGACAGTACTTCTGGTTTAAAGGCATTAAAAACCGCGTGCATTATTTAATACGTCGAAACATTCTGTGAGGAGACGTTTTATTTAGACTCTTTGGAAGGAGTCTCCAGTAACAGTCAGAGATGAAACTGTGACATTTCTACCACAGGAAAGTCTTCAAGACAGAGGGCTTACTGGTTTTCTGATAACATGATAAGCTGCAATTTTTTTTTTTTTGGTCTTATTAAGGAATATATTTAAGTGAGGCTGGTTAGGGAATGACTGTTTATAGCTTTTATAATGTTATCGGAAATGAACTTGTTTCACAGAGTTTCTGAAACATTAAACACGACTATAAATACATTTTTAAAATGTAGAAATTAAGACTGGCAAATGAATGTGCTATACGAGGAATAATAAAAAAAAAAAAACACTTCAGACCATGATGTTATTGGAAACAGTAACTCTGTGTGGCATCGCACCACCCTGTTGTTGATTATTATCCTATAACAGCATGTTCCAGCGTGCTTTATTCCTTACTTGGATCTCAAGGCCTGTTCTACATTAGCGTGAGAAAAACCACCCCACAGTTCTGTATGCAAGCCCATCATGAGCAGTTATTATTCTCCGGTTCTTTGGTTTCACAGTCTAAATAAAAGCCAACTCTGCTCCCATGGAATCCCTCTAGGATTCTCCATCCATTTTAGAGACACCCATACTCTCCACCACTAAATAGCTTTATGAGCCGAGATGGATCATCTAAACATCTCGAGACCTTTTCGGCAATAGAGACGACAAAATGACAAATGGATTGGGTAATGAATCTGATTCCAGAAGAGAGAGAAAAAAAAGTTGGCTTCCACTGGGCTTGAGCTATTGCGTGCTGTAAATCTGATCTGCCTCGAACGCTTCTATGTGGCCGATATCACAGCACGTCCATTACAATTGCCGAGAAAACATTATTCATGCCAAATACTTAAGCTAATGAAAGCGGCTGGCTCACGATCATAGGTTCCAATGCATCTGATCGGCACAAAGTTGTTAATATAAGGTACATTTATGAACGTTCTTAATTGTTGTGCTTTTTGCATGTGTATGGTTATGGATCTACAGCTTAACTGTGCTGCCCAAAATAAAGCTATCCAACACCTGAAGGATAGCACTTATGTCGCCAACACTAAACTAATGAATATTCATTGGATTGGAAAGAAGGAGCATGTTTTTTTAAGCTTGATTGTGTATAGTATAGCAGATGATGCATTCAGGTTTTAATTAGGTGCCATACTGGACTAATGAATATTCAGGGTTTTGCAGAGAATGATGAAAAAGTTTTTTAAAAAAGGGGACGTCCAAAGCCTTTGAATTCGTTTTAGGACATGCATGGTAATTGGTCCTGTTTACAGAGGACCGTTCTAATTAATTCTAAGTCAAATACTGTTCAAAGGCATTCACTGATTTCAACTCTTTATATTTGCCTAAGGTATACATTCAAATGATTAAATCATTTTTTATTTCCTTTAAGCACAATTAATTTTCACCTACCAGACTGAACTCGAACCACAAGGGATTGTTTTGCACCTTGTGTTTCGTAAAGGATGTGGTTTGATGCCATGGCATTACCAGGAAAAACATGCATACCGCTGCAAATGACTTACAAAGCCGTCTGTTCCTCTCTTACTTTCTATTACTCGCACCTACTTCCTGAGCGTTTAAAACGCCGGCCTGCTGACTTTGCAGATGTGTCATAACTCACCCGGAGTCCATAACCGTCTGAGCCTCATGCATTTTATTTAGATTTTTTTCTTTTGCCGTTTCTCAGCCCGTTTGAATCCGATCTTGGATAACGAGATCGCAGCGTCAACCACGACTGCTGAATATCAGAGCCTTTGGAATCCCGAGCATTTGGCCCCTCTTCAGAAGACATCACTGGCTTAGACTTAACACTGTGTTTATTCTTCCACTGTTTCCTCTCTTGCTGTGATTCTGACAATCTCAGCACAGCACAGAGTGCAGTCTGAACAGCTCCCAGTCTTACCCTAAACAGGAATCAACATGGATTATCCATTTCCTCTAGCGCATGCCTTGATTTCTGTTTGCTCACTTCATGGATACAAAGTCTCAGGAGGCCGGGTGATTAAGAAAATATATAGTCCATAAAATGAATATAGAGCTGTTTACCATGGCAGATCGGTCAAAGTTTTTTTTTACTGTGTATCCGGTTTATTGGAAATGATTCACTTGGTCTAAAATCCTTTTTGTAGCCTTTCACCAGCTGTGAGAAAAATGCAGTTGCATCCTTCAAACACTCCAAAGCCACACTATTTGGGTAGTACAGCAAGCTACATAGACCAAACAGTCTGGAAACACACTTTGAAGTCAGGCGCTTGGGTGGCAGTCAGATAATAAAGTCGAGGTCCTTTGCGCTGGATGGACGGGGGTGTTTTTCCAGTTTTATTGTGTCTGGGGATTTAAATGCATGTTTCAGTCTGATGTGCTTGACTTGAGGAACAAACTGACTTGACAAATCAGAAAGCATGCAAACTTGCCATAGCTTAAGTAGTCAAACCAATCCTTGGATTAAAATACAGTTTCCAGGATTTACTTGGATTAAATTTTGGCTAAATGCTGAATATCAGCTGTGTTTGAAAGCAAGCCGTTACTGACGGGCTATTTTTCCAGTAAACCTGTCTTACAGGTAACCATTCTAGGCTGTCTTACAGGAAACAATTCCATAGTATTCTAGGCTATTTTCCCAGAGGTTTGTTACATGAAGGCATCAGACAATTAAAGGAAAACTCCACCCTGAAATATTTGAAATGTTCAATAACATCTCAAACATACAGTACAACAGTCAAGTTTTGCCGTTAGCTCCTAAGAACAAAAGAACAAGAACTTATTTCCTCACGCACCATTGTCCAGCAATCATATTAATACTAAATCTAATGTAGAAGTAGTTGAGAAATTTGTGCAAATGCTGGATTCAAAGTAGGGCTGCACAATTAATTGAATATCAATCTCGATTACGATTTTGACTGCCCACGATTACACGAACATGATCGACTGTGATATTGACATTTAGAGTACATCCTCCACTCATAGAAAACTTCACTGCAGACCAAATCAAGCGCTTCCTACACTTACAGCCAGTCACCATAGAGCGACGCAGGGATGACGTCATTTTGTACGCCAAAACCCGGAAAGGGGTTAGCATTTTAGCACGTCGATTCCATCGTCCCAAAGTCAATGAGTTTTTTGAATGGGATTTTGGTTAAAACCCTGAAATAAGGTCTGTGATGAACACAAGCTGAAAATATTTTCACGTTTTATTGAACGACATAAAATACACCAGTAAAACCCCACTCGTGAGGTTGTTTTTTTTATAAAGCTTTTACGTGTATTGAAAAATTGTTAACATGTTGCTAAATGGGACTACAGACGTTGTCGGGGATATTAAACGTCATCACGCTGAACAGGAAAAGTCTTTGCAGATAAACTGCTTCAGGTGTGCTGTGCACAATCCCCCCCCCAAAAAAAAAGTGTGGATGAAGATTCATCCAGAGTAAATCCGTATTATGGAAAATGTTTTAAATAAAGTTTGGAAAAGTTTGTTAGAAGCTTGGTGATGGTAAAGTTGAAGTCGAGCGACCATGGTGTGGTTCGTTTATAGCATACGGTTAGCTGTTTATTTCTGGCGATTGTATTTAGGCTTCAAACATCATTGTTGTGTTCATTTGTGAAAATGATCTGGATGGATAAAACGTGTTAGTATTATAAACTTTTGTTGATCACAAAGCTTATTTTTTGCAATAATCCAAAAGCCTATGGGAAAATCCTGTTGGGTTTTTGTTGAGGGAACCAGTGTGATGATAACTTCCGGGTTCTGGTACAAAATGATGTCATCCCTGCGTCACCGCTCTACTGGGTGATTTGGCTGCGTCTCTCCTCCTGTAAACACCGTAATCGCCTTTTCTGTATACGCCTGAATTGTTTTCATTTGGTTGATGACATTAATATTTTTACTTATCCTATAATTTGGGTACAATTTTTTTTATATTTTGCTTCTACGAGATGATGCACTTTAAGGATGAGTCTAATTTGATGCAAAGAGTTGTACATTAGCAGGAATGTAGCACAACATGGAGGTGAAAGCAGCGGTCTGTTGATTTAAATGTGAAAGTGCAATAAAAATATGTCGTCCCTAAAAATCAATGAATCTCAATATTGATGAAAATAATCGTCATTATCATTTTGGCCATAATCGTGCAGCCCTAATTCAACGTTCCAGAATGCAACGCAGCTATATGACACAGTCGCGCTACAGAGTTACAGGAGAGTCTCTGCTTGGCTAGTTAGCTAAATCTATGAGATGACAAGCGTGATACCGTTGACGGAAGCTGATGTATTTAAGCAGAGGTGTGAGAGCTGGATAGACGAAAGCGCTAAAGCGCTGCCGCATCGGTCTCTTTACGTAGAGATGAAGCGAGGGCTAAATGCCACTAGCACCACTATCAGCAGCTAAAACGTGGGTATTGTGGGTAATGTAAGAAACGAATGAAAGAAATCAACTAATGACAAATGACATTAAATGACAAAATGTTTTTCTGAATGCGGTGAAAATTAATTATATAAAACAAATGAATATGCAAGTCATCCAGGGTGCATTTTTGCTTTAAGGACGATTTCACAGAGACCGAATCCCTCCGCCTGCTGCCCCCGCGTCACTTTCCGACTATATTTTGTTGTTCCGAACCACCACACATTTGTGTAATACTTTCATCATCAGCCTGAGCACCAGAGGCAGCTGGTTACCATTGTCGCCTGGCAATGAGGTTTGTAGATAAAATGGAAAACTGTGTGTTCTGCTCCCTGGCAATGCGTTTTATGTTTTACAATCAAAATGTCACAAAGACAGCAAGAACGACAATGGCACATATTGCGTTGTAGTTCATGTTGGGAACTGAACTAGGACAGAATGTGAGCTGCAGGCATATAAAAGTTTTAAAGAAGACAGCAGTGACAGCTGTACTGGGTACTTTACTTGTAACCATTTCAGGCCATCATTTATCGTTTGAGCTGTCTGTCTTTCAGAGCACAGACTCTGAGTTACATAGTTCAAAGTAAAAACAAAAAAAACTATTGTTTGCTGCACTTGAATGATTTGTAGGATTCTTTTCTATATGTGCTTTAATATTTTTATTCACCTAAATCTCTAGTTTTCTGTGATTGCACAGTGATAACCCTTTGCCTGCCATCTTGGTGCAAATGGTAACTTAAACAGTTTAACAAAATATACAGCGGATTAGTCCAGACCGTTTTCATACAGACAGCAGTCTAGACAAATAAAACCCGACTGTTTTTATACTGTACTACAGTTTACACAAGCCAGACTCCAGAACATAGTTTTCTAGTTTCTAGGTTCATTTGTCTTCCTTTCTAAGTGGGCATTTACATCCATTAGTCAGTTTGCCCAGTCCAAAACTGCTGTGATTTCTAATGTTTTCAGTTTGGTCTGATTTTGATTCACAATGCACAAACTTAAGCAAAAAAAAAACAAAACAAAACAAAACAAACAACACTTGTTGCTTTCTATTGGTGGCTTGTTATGTCTAGTGGATACCATTAATGGTTAGCTGATGAATTGTAATGGTATTTGTAGTGAAAACCATTAGAATTTCTGTGATAGTTGCTATTGTTTGTTTTTTGGGGGGTTTTTTTCAGCATGAGAATGTCAGCCATTCTGTTAGACCACCAATGGTGGCAGATTCTCAGCCACCTTTAAATCTAAATCACAAGTGGTGGCCCACAATGAGGTGCTTGTGGAAAGGGGCAGGGCAGAAAAGTTTGCTAAAGGCCTTTGACTTATTAGGTACTTCCTTTAAGATCGAATCATGTCGGCACTGCAATTGAACGACACTCGGACTTGGTTAGAAGCAGAACCTCTTCAGAACCTCTTCTTGCAAATAGGTTTGGTCTTGGTGACTTTGCTCTTGAGTATGATCGCTATATATTTACACCTGCCCAAACACAATGCACCAGAGACTAAACACACCAGGATTCAATTGAAACAGGCTAAAGCGCCCTAACCAAGCGTTCACACCAACTAAACAAACTCAACTTTAAGGTCAAACAGACCTGGGTTTGTCCCACAAGATCTACTGTGAAATAAGACATTAAACACAAGGTTTTTTGTGTGCTCTTATAGGAAAATGTGATGCGGCAGGTGAAGTGAAGATTGTTACACCCCAAAGTAGATTTTTTTTTCCAATAACAGAACGTCCCAAGTCGTTTATACCACAGGAACCGGCCTCTCTTTCTTTCTCTCTCTCTCTCTCTCTCTTTCTTTCTCTCGAAGTTAATAAAGCTGGATTCACATTGTACGATTTTGGCCAGGGTTTGGTCGTCTGAGACAAATTTTGAGAATCCTAGAAGATTCCTATAATCCTAGGCCAAAATCTGTAGTCTCTGATCGCTAGTTTGGCGCGTTCCCCCGACAGACGATTAACGGCCGTCGCGATCACATTTCTCCTCTGATTAAATTCTGGCAGTGTCAGAAGATTTGAGGAACGATCCTGTAGTGAGTCTTCTTGCGGCGTCCGTTTTTCACGTCTTGACTGTCGTACCGTCTGCCATTAATGACAACTGAAATCCTACAGTGTGACACGGCTTACAGCGGGGATCATGTTCGTACAGTCTGACAAGCGACAGTCGCGAAAGACCATTAAAAATCGCACAGCGTGCACCCGGATTAAGACAAAAATAAATAAATAAATAAATAAAATGCAGCTTGTCATGTCACGGAGAAACTGAACCCTCTAGCACATGAAGATGTGTCCGAAAAGTTCAAAAAATGTGCCATAGATGTTACAGCTTCACCTCTGACCGACTCTCCCGAGTGTCCTTCCACACAGCTAAATAAACGTCTAATGTATTAGAACGAGCGCATTAATATAAACCTGTGATTTGCCTCACAGCTGGCACTACTAACCAAACTGCTGTTTTAGAACATTACATCAACTGCTTTTTAACCAATCAGATTGGAGAATTCAACAGCGCTGTGGTATAAAGCATTATAAGTGATGAGAACTCGTTTCTACACACGTCTGATTCCACTCATCGGTTAAAATTATAGGCTACATCAACCCACAACGAGACCTCACTCCGTAACTAAATCGAACAGGAAGAAAAAAGAAAGAAAGAAAGAAAGAAAGAAAAAAAAAAAGATTGTGATTTCCTCAAGCAGAGTCTGTTTCAATAAAACCGGTGTCACTGTGTCTGCACTTTTCTGGATTTATCAAGTCAAAATTAATCTGCTGTACAATTTATCAACACATTTCGACACCCCTTGCTGAAAGTGCAGACACAGCAACACCTACTTTATTAAAAACCGAGAAAGTCTGGTCAAGGAAATGAACATGACCTGCGATACATTTTCGTCTGGAGCTCTGTTTACTGAGGGTGAAATATGACTTTCGAGGGTTCTAGGGTGAAACGTCACATTAAACAAGGAACAATATTTGTAACATGTCCGCATGACCACGACTAGCTGATCTCAGAGAAGCTGAAGAGCACACTTTAAGATCGCTTATAGACCTAACTGCCTATTATGTTCATCTTTCATGAGAGGACTTTCATTTCTTATTCAGAGGTACAGAATGGAACGCATCTGACACAGCTATGATATAAATGTGTGAGGTTATGAGAGAATACATACCATATATGTGATTGTTTATAAAGGCAATTAGCAGTTTGTAGCATGTTCGCCTCAGCTTGTACTTTTTTTTTAAATATATATATACATTGCTAGCCAAATCAGCTTACTGTCTGCAGTAATGTTAGCTGATCAGGTGACGCTAAAAGCTTCTTACATGGCTATAAATAAACACTTAATGTGAATTTGAAGTCGTCGTAAGCCTTATGATCAGTAGCCTAAAGCCTGAACCGCTGTACCACCACTTCCCACATAACTTCCGAAATAGCACGATTAAAGTGTGTTATTAACTACTGATGACATAGTATCACGTAACATCATTCCGAAATCAACAAGGAATGTAAATATTAAACCAAAATACAGTATTTAACTCAGTAAAATGAAACGGTCTAACAAGAGTCAGTGCAGAAGAAGTGGATGAATGGAGGAATGAGAAACTGGCAATGCTGCGATTGTGATATATTAACTATGACACATTTCTGCACTAAAATGGTGATCCTGGTTACGGCCCTGCAGGTCAGAAATAATAAATATGTTACACACGACCACTGCATTTTACTTGGAAACACAGAATATGCAGTACTGTGATTGAAATGAGACAAAATGAACAAAGAATACGACACGGCTCTCTGTATTCCTACAAGAACAGCATCCATCTTGGTTGGCAATATGCACCAGAAGCACTTGAAATCACGCCAAGTGTGAATTACAAGTCAAAGTCGTAAATGAGAGTTTTACGAGGTGGGGGGTTGGGGGGGGGGGGATTTGCCAAATTCTTCAGGACTCTGTGAAGATTATAAAGTGTACCCTTTATTTACTTCGGCATAATGAGAAAACAAGCTCTCATTCATCTCCGCTGCTAAAAGCAGACAAACGGGAGCTTTGCATACTTGAATAGTGTTTCAATGCCAAGTAACAATGCCAGGTAATGTACACGGTAAAGCGAAACCCACTCAGGCGATGACTCTCATCCGTCTCACTGAGCCGTTACAGCAGTCCCTGAGCAGTTGCCCTTGGAGACCTTTGCGCGCTAATGAATTTAGGCGTCGCGACTCGGCTCGCGCATCATGCATCACTCGCCAACGATGAGGCTCGAGCGTCAAAGCAAGGCGTCACGTCACCTTCCACGGCCCCATGGCTGGTCAGCAGTGATAAACTTTCAGCAGTGCAGTCGGGGATGGAGCACATTTACACACAGGAAAAATTTTAAAAGATAATGTTTCCTGCGCTGTGAATATGCACTCTGGGTAATGGCTGCAAAAAGATTGAGTGTTTAGAGATGCCAAAAAAAAAAAAAAAAAAAAAAAAAAAGACTGCCCGCACTTTGTTTTGAATGATGGGTTATCAGTGGTGCTGCGGAATTAATGGCCACAACATAGCGTTACTGTGGGTTAGGAACTGCTCTATTATTAATATTATGTTATTATTAAAATACATGCATTGCTACGGTTATGATTTAATCAGCTACATATGATTCGTCAAGGCATAGGCTTCTCGGAAACATAACGGTCAGCAACTGGAAAGGCAAGGCTTATTTCAAGGGTGACACCTGCCGACATGTTCCACCCAAGTGGATGATGGCCAATGCAAATACAAATTAGCAGTGCTCAAATCTCGTCTTCGCGTCAGTAGATAATATCATCTGGTTAGATTTGTACATGAGAACTGTTTCTGTTATCATAAAGACGTAAAGTCTTGTGCTCATCCCAGGACTCTTATTCACAACATGCACGAACTGAACATCTGTTCAACAAATTTAGTACTGTTTGACTTTATAGTATGTATGTTGTAGAAGAGTAATGATTTACAGTCCCACTATCCAGTGTCGCCCAGAACAGGATGGGTTCCTTGTTAAGGTTTCTCATGGAGGTTTTCTTGCCACAATCACCTCAGGCTTGCTCCTTATGCAGGTAGCAAACTAACGTTGGCCCAGCGTCTATTCTGGCTGGCTATTTTGGCCGTCCCTATATGTGGTCAAAGAGCATTTTTCAGAACAATTGGCAAGGTGGATTTAAAGGTGGCTGAGAGTCTGTTGCTCCTGGTGGCACAACGGGAAAAATTACATTGGGTAAACAAACTGACCCAACAGCATTGCTGACATTTCCTCAGCGATGGGCCACCACTTGTGATTTAGATTTAAAGGTGGCTGAAAATCTGCCACCATTGGTGGTCTAACAGAATGGCTGACATTCTCATGCTGAAAAACAAACAAACAAACAAACAAACAAACAAACAAAAAACAAACAATAGCAACCATCACAGAAATTCTAATGGTTTTCACTACAAATACCATTACAATTCATCAGCTAACCATTAATGGTATCCACTAGACATAACAAGCCACCAATAGAAGGCAACAAATTACCAGAGGGACCATTACAGTTTCCATTAAAACCAATACAATTCCCATTATAAGCATTACAATAATACAAATACTGTGACGCTTTCTGTTAGGGGTTTTCTTTTCAGCAGGGTCGATCCATCTAGATATGGATCTAAATGTATGTCAAGCTGCTGTGTGATCATCAAAATCGAAATCCATTGCCAATGTATCCCTTTAAAACCTTTTCTGTTCCAAAGTCTAATACCAAGCCATTAGACATTGATTAGTCATATAGTCATAATATGAAATTGATGGTGGACATGATGAGAAGTGCCATGCCTTGCTGTCATGCCCATATGTCAAAACCAGCAAGCAGAGTTCAGACTCAGCTGGGTAGAGCGCTTGCACCGTGATCACAACCTGATAATCCGTGAAAAGTCCCTGCGTTGAAATGCAACTCGGGTTCAAACTTTAAAACACGTGATTAGGCTGCGATGAATTCATTAATGCACGGTTCCGATCATGACGCAATGAAACCTGAGGTGAGATCTAGCCTATTAAAGCGCATATCTGTTGAGCTGGAGGAATTGGGGGGCATTTTGGAACTGCATTGAGGGGAGAGAAAAAAAATCCGCGCGCGCTTATTAGCGATGCCAACCACGCCGCAGAGAAAACGACACGACTGCGTCGTAAATCCGACCCCGGTGAGTGCGGGAGAATGCGGGTCTGGACGCCGGTACAGCAGAAATCTGGCCAAACATCTGCACGGTCAAAAAGAAGCAGGCATTGTTAAAAAAAAAAAAAAAAAAAAAAAGGAGAGAGAGAGAGAGAAAAAGGGAGAGCGCGCGCACCAGTGCAGCCTTCACGTCGTAATTCCAAAGCAGAAATATCTCACCTTTTCACTGAGGCGCACGATCTTGTCCATTTTTGCTTCATCTTGAAGAAGCTCCTGTAGTTCACTAGTGCTGAGGACCCTGTACCCGTCCGGGCAAGAGTTCACTTCCCTCTTCTGGGACATTGTCGTCCCCGTTTAAAAAAACAAAACAAAAACAAAACGAATTAAACGACTCGGGTTTGCATTTCGCTCGTGCAAGGCGCCGAGTGTAACCGAGCCGAGCTGGGCGAGCAGGGAGCAGGGGCAGGCGGAGGAGGTCTCATCGGTATGAACGCACACCACTGTTTTGAGACAATGCAATAGGATATCACACGTTTGCACTTGTGGTGCAAGACATTCCTTGGCCACAAGGGGGCGAACAACTTGTACGTGTCCAATGACTGCCACCTTATTTGAAACACCCCTTGTCCAGTACCTGCGCTGATTGGCCGGGTTTAGCCGGTACTTTGTAGG
The DNA here is from genome assembly GCA_024331685.1 of Stegophilus panzeri. Classification (NCBI taxonomy): domain Eukaryota; kingdom Metazoa; phylum Chordata; class Actinopteri; order Siluriformes; family Trichomycteridae; genus Stegophilus; species Stegophilus panzeri. Next base: position 3,254,170 of record JANDJT010000167.1, on the reverse strand, counting down.
TGTAGAATTGAATGAGTGTAGACCACCTGTTGCTCTGCGCGGTTTGTCAGCCTCGTTCTACATCATCCATCACGGGAAAGGGCTCTCAGAGGGTCGTGAATGGACATGTTGTTATTTTGATCACGGATGCCGTGGTGTGTGTAGAAGTTTGCAGAAGTTGTTTTCAGTCCGTGTAAAACTGGAAAAGAGAACAATACTTCCGCAAAATACTTAATTGATCCGTGTACCTTTTGGTCATTCGGTTTTGTGTCAGGAACAGAAAAAAAACATGCAGGCAGAACAAACAAACAAAAAAAGTCATTTATTTATTTTTAATTGTCAGGAACAACAGATAAATATCTGTGTTGTGGCATGGTCTATGGGGTAAGACCCAGACAGCTGGTGTCCATGTGCAGCCTGGTAGCCTCTTGGCTCCTTGTGTTTGGTTTGTTATTTTGTTGTTGTTGTTGTTGTTGCTACTGCTATTCTTGTTTCTGTTGTTGTTGCTACTGCTGTTGTTTTTGTTGTTGTTGTTGTTGTTGCTGCTGCTGTTGTTTTTGTTGTTGTTGTTGTTGTTGCTTTTGGTGTTGCTGCTGTTCTTGCTACTGCTGTTGTTTTTGTTGTTGTTGCTGCTGCTGTTGTTGCTGCTGCTATTCTTGTTGTTGTTGTTGTTGCTACTGCTGTTGTTTTTGTTGTTGTTGCTACTGCTGTTGTTTTTGTTGTTGTTGTTGTTGCTGCTGCTGCTGTTGCTGCTGCTGCTGTTCTTGTTGTTGTTGCTACTGCTGTTGTTTTTGTTGTTGTTGCTGCTGCTGCTGTTGCTGCTGCTGTTCTTGTTGTTGTTGTTGCTACTGCTGTTGTTGTTGCTGCTGCTGTTGTTGCTGCTGCTGTTCTTGTTGTTGCTACTGCTGTTGTTTTTGTTGTTGTTGTTGTTGCTGCTGCTGTTGTTGCTGCTACTGTTCTTGTTTTTGTTGTTGTTGCTACTGCTGTTGTTTTTGTTGTTGCTGTTGCTGTTGTTCTTGTGGCTGCTGATGTTGTTGATGCTGCTGCTACTGTTGTTGGTGGTGGTGTTGTTGTTGGTGCTGTTGATGTTGCTGCTGGTGTTGTTGTTGATGCTCCTGCTGCTGTTCTTATTGTTGTTGTTGTTGTTGTTGTTCTTGTTGCGGCTGCTGTTCTTGTTGCTGCTGTTGCGGTTGTTGTTGTTGCTTTTTCATACCCAGATTTTATGCATTGCCCTTCATTTTTTTTTGCCACAAGGAGTTTTCTGTATATAAAGTGGGTGATGCAGAACATGTAGAAAAGGCAACGGTGTGTAGGGCCGTTCATACAGTGTGCCTTGCACTCAAACGGTTCCTACACAATTTTGTGCCATAAACCATGATGAACCATTGATGAAGATGGCAAGAGGATCCCCCAGTGAGCCAACGAGATGGCAGGGTGTTACCAGATGTGATCTGCCCATATCATTTCTAATTAAATGACTAATGCACAAAGTGAACAGTTGAGGTTCATTGTTTCTTTATTTTCTGTAATTAAAAAAGACATTTGAATTCATTGCTTTACCATTCAACAATAATTGACAGAATAATAATAATCAGTAGGCAAACACTTTGTCCACCTTTAACCAGTGCTTCAGCAATTCAATTTCAAGCCTGGACTTTTTTTATGTTCACCTTTTCCCCTGCAGTTGAAGTTGTAGAAGGTCACTTTTTCTAATTTGCCTTTGAAGATGGACCTTATACAGCTCCTTTGCAGGAAGACAGAATGATAATTCAATATAATTTATATTACAAATGTCAGTAATACATACACAGACCAAATATTTTTAATCAGGACAACTGCAAACTTTTTTATTTTTTACACTGCCAAGATTCTGTGTGGAGGTAGATGGACTCTCCTCTGTACAGGAATTGTCATAATCTTTAAGGGGACAATGACAAAGTTTTAATTATCACATATTTAACAAAAAAAGAAAAAAGGGAATGCATTATATGTTATATCTCTGTGGGCCTCCCAGCATCTTTATTTTGTACCTCTGTCACAGCACAGGTGGTCTCTTCATCTTCATCGTACAGTGCAAATTACTAATGATGTTTGGTCTAGCAAACAGAAACAACACCTGAAGAAAATAATCACTTTCATCTGTGGCAGGATGTGCTGATGCAGGAGGGTTAATTAATACGATGTGACTGTAAAGAAATGAAATCATGTACATTCTCAAACAAATACAACTAATATACAAAGATATAAGGAACATCTAGTAGGGGCACTACAATTAAGATTACAGTACACACCATATGCAGTAAAATAAAATAAGCATG
>JANDJT010000167.1:3223238-3243759 GCA_024331685.1 Stegophilus panzeri | reverse complement strand
TTCATCAATTCAAAACATTTAACTTGCATTAAGCAATTAAAATACAGAAAATGGAATTGACGCTAATACTGAAACTTCAAGTTACGTGCTGTTTGTCCTTTCATTTCCCTCGTAGGGGTGAACACATCGCTGACATGATGAAGCAGATCAAAGACATCAAGAACCATTTCAGCTTCTGAAGAGCAGATGGAGAAGTGCCAGCTGTCCACGTATCACACATCACGTTGTTTTCAGCTTGTTCGATGACGATGAGGGCGAAAGATAAGCTGACGCCTTTGTATACGGGAGCTTTACTAGGTTATGTCTATAAGTGTAACAATCTGTTGGTGGAAATAAAAGGCTTTTTTTTTTTTACATTTAAGAAGGCTTGGTTATTTGTGAGCGCACCGCAGCACTGTTAACCTCAATTCTGATTGGTCAGAAGGTGTTGATTTTTAAAATGTTGGACACCAGTTCTGGCTGTAAGGCAAATGTGTTTTCGTTTTTATATTAACACCTAACACAGGGACTTGGATATATTCGCTATGATAGACGCTCCACACAAACTGTTTAACACATTCGGAAGGAGTCTCCAGTGTCAGTGTTTTGTAACACTGACACTTCAAGAGAGAGAACTTTGCATTTCCTCTGCGATGTGACAAGTTGAGTTTTTATTTTATTGCTTACATGGATGATATTTGGTCTAGAAGTAATATGTACGGTATACGACTAGCGCTATTAATGTTGCTAATAAACAAGGATATTTAAAGCATGTGGTCTTTTATGGCACGGAAGCTATTTTTTGATCATCTGTGGCATTATATCTCAACGAAACAGCCACCACATCCTGCTGTGTGCGCTAATGGAGTATCACTGAGTGACAGAATGAGCAGTAGGTTTCGTGGGAGGAAGTAGCTGCATTGTTCGGTGCGTTTTTATTTATTTCAAAGATTCTTTAGTCCACCTTCAGACACATTTATACATAACTGTATTTATAGCTGTGCCCTATTACAAATGGTGCAAACATTCAGTGATGCTCAAGAGCCATTAAGAGCCAGGGGGGTGTAAACTTTTGAACAGGATGAACGGTGTAAATTTTGTTTAAAAGGTCTTTTGGTTTTCATTTAGTACTGTGTCTTCTGGGAGACATGTAATTAACTATTTACACCCCCCGGCTCTTAATGTATCGTGTTACCTTCTTGAGCATCAGTGAATGTTTGCACCTTATGCAATAGTCATGTACGAGTCCCTCAGTTGTCCTCAGTGTGAAAAGATGGATCTCAACATCATATAGTCGCTGTTGGAAAGGGGTCAAATATGCAGAAGATGCTGGAAAAGTAAAGAATGTGCAGGACCTGGAGGATTTTTCTGAAGAACAGCGGGCAGTTTAACTGCTCAGGACAAACAAGGGACTCGTGAACAACTCTCACAAAACAAACACAGTCGTTGATCATCCAGGTAACGACACACAGGATTAAAAATCAAGGGTATGTACATTGTTATTATTGTGTCTTGTGGACTATATGTAAACATCTGTTATGTGAAATAGCTTATTCAATATATAAACATGGAATTTTTATGATCTGTCTTTAACAGTATTAAGATTGAGCAGATTCTGCAAGGGGTATGCAAACTTTTGGGCACAACTGTATACATCACAAATGGTGTGTGTGTGGTGTTGTGGTCAGATCAACTGTGATGTATGAAGCAAGTCGAATCATCCAAAGATCAACCCCTCAGTTGTGCTTTAAGTCGAGTTTGGTTTATTAGATATGTACAGAGATATGTACACAGTACAGTTTATAAATCTTCCATGCGAACAGAACGTTAATGATGTCGTTAAACTACGGTTTTCCACAAAGCAAGTAGAACCATAAAATCATACCGGATTAAAGGAAAATGAACTTGTCACTCGGTTTAATCCACACACGATATTACTGTCGTTTAGAGCTTTGTGAATATTTAAAAAAAAAAAAAAAAAAAGGCAGTTAGAAAGTTCATCGTGTCTCAGTGTGATGTTCCTATTGAATAGAATTAAATGGGGAAGCAGCAGAAATCCACAACTGTAGCCTGTGTGTGTGTGTGGAGTGTTATGTGAACCAAGAGATGGACATGAATTAAAAAGGCAAAGAGGACACACATCAGTTTAAAAAAAAAAAAAAAAAAAAAAAAAAAACACCATTCAAGCCATGAAATGCTGCTCACATTTAACCGGCAGCGTTTGTGTAAGCTCGTGTTGCCTAGACGTTCCCATCTGAATGAGAGAGAGAGACAAAAAGAAAAAAGGAAGCCGCATTTCATCAGCTACTTATAATGAAATTGTGTGTGTCACGCCAACACGGGGAACGTCATTTCGACACCGCGATCTCAATCACGGCTGCGTTTCTAGTGAAAAATAAATCGGTGTAATTTGTACAAACTATTCATGTAACGTTATTACCACATGACCTGGTTTAGAAAAGTGAGTCACATGCAGGAGTGGACAAATCGCTTGATGATGATGATGATGATGATGATGATTACGTGTCTTTCCCCCTTCTCTTGTTGAACAACCAAAAACTACTTGTTATTTGGTATGAATCATTAATCGAAAACATTCTTCCCCTCAATGCTGTAGCTACAGCACAGTACTCTTTCCGAATTTCACCACCTGCTGCACTACGCACACAGGATGTTACGACTCGGATTAAATAGCTGCACGGATGATGGAATTTACATACATAACTAGCAAAATAGCCTGGGATATGGTATTACATTACGTTATCTACTCTTATTTTTATTTATTTTTTTTTTTTTAAGACTGTTAGGTTTTCGGGCCTCAAAACATGCGATTTGTCCACCCCTAAGTAGACTAATCCAGAACTAATTCAGGTGTTTAAGCAGCCAGACTATAATATTCTCATAAAAATCGCTTGCGTTCGGTTCGGAAATTTCGTCACGTGCCGTTTTAATTCATGTCGTGCTGCACGTGTCACAAATCCCAACGGTTTCCCTATAGTAGTAAAGACGAACACGGTACTCGCCTCACCGAGCTTCAGGACATAGCAGCGGCTACAGACTTAGTGTCCTCTCGTCCGTCTTTACAGCCATCTCAGAAAGCGTGTCGTGACGCAGTGGTGGAAAAAATCGCCAGGTCCGGGGATAGAAAACGGGACGTCTACAAACGGCATCAGACCCACCGATGTCAAAACATCGCAGAGCGGTGGAGGTCCTCGATTTGTCTGGTAAGTGTTTGAACTCGAAGAAAAGGGAAAAAAAAAAAACGACATACGCGAGGAATACTGACACAGCATGGGTTATAACTATGAAATGAGTCACGGACGCAGGAAAAACAGCTGGAAGCCACACGTACGGCCAAATTAACTTAACGCAATATACATATATTCTGTATACACACACGTATGTACAAATACTACTAGCAGATCCTTCATAAAGCCCCCAGTCTTTTAGGCTCAGCAGATGGTGTAGAAGTCAGAAAGTAGGCCAGGAACAGAGTGAAGCATGAATTGGGGGGGAAAAAAAAAAAAAAGACACAGAGACGTTTCACATTTAGTCACATGCTCGAAGAGCTGTAGTAATAATGTCGTAGTGTTCTCTCACCTCTCGTGTGTCAGAGCCTTCTTTTCTTTCTTTTTTTTTTTTTTTTTCCTTTAGAGGTACACTGAAGTGTTTTTAAAAAGTCCAGGCCACCTCATGCCAGTGTCCCGCCCCTCAGCAAGGGTTTTAGGAGACGCAATGAGGTGCTGGGAGATCTGAGAAACATAGGGACGAAAGTGTGTGTGCGTGTGTGTGTGTGTGAGAAGATAGGGAAAGAAAGAAGGATGCTGGATGGAGAAGAAGAAGAAGAAGAAGAGGGAGTATCATGTCTCAGGAAGCTGGCTGATGTCTGTCAGGTTGGTGTCATTGAGGATGGCACGGATTCGCTCTACAGAGTCTGCCTGCCGGATTCGCTCCAACTGGACCTGAGAGAAAAGGAGGACAGGCTTAAATGAGACCTGAAATTGCATAAAAGTAAGCAATGGGTATGAAATCAAACCCAGGAGTTGATTATTTACCAATAAGAGCACTACGTACGACAGTAATGCGTTACAGTAATGCTGATAAAAATACAATTCTCAAGACTTTCAAAATGGCTGCCTACTTTATAAAGAACGCCCCCAGGATGCTAAATCCCCCGATTAGGTTTATTCTGGTGTGCGAGACTAACATGATATTTACCTGCAGAGTCTGTGAAAGCTTGACAAAGTCTCTCTGGACCTGCTCGCTGACATCCAGCTCTGTCTGTAGTCTCTGTGCTTTGTCCTTCTCGTCGAACACTTGACTCTCCAGGGCAGTCTGTAAAAATCCGAACGCACACCCAGTTGGACAGAAGTCAGTTGTAACAGGCGTCAGAGCTAGCTCCTTTCAGTGGAGGGTTTTATGTGGGTTTTGAACCCAGTCAGCAATTGGTTTCGATATCACACAGTTCCAGGGAGTCAGATTTATTTGACTCGGCTCACCGATTCAATCAACAAACCCCCCCGACTACTTTTCATCAGTCCAAACAGTGTCGTCTGTGGATGAAATGCGACTTCTAATGGTTTATTCGACAAGCGTTCTGAAAAATTTGTCCAGTTTAGAGAAATAAACGCCAACATGCTGTTCGGGATCCAAAAGAGTCGACTCTTAGTATTGAGCCGAACCAAATGATCTGACTCGTTAAAAAGAGCCGAAGTTCCCATTGGTATTTTGGCGAATCGGCTCGTCGCAAGAGCTTCAGGATCTGGAAAGTTTTAATCTGATTGGCTATATATATACACTTTACACACTGGTTTCCAACATGAAAGCCAACTTTTGAACACAGTGAGACTTTCGGCAAATAAAAGTGATTCGTACTCGGCAAAAGTACATTCAAATGTAACACTGAAGAATAAAGCCTAGAAGGGGCAAGTTAGAATCGGCCACCTTAGCAATTTTCACCAAAAGGAGAGGAATAATGGCGGACATTTCATGATCGAATCCTTCTTGTTGTTCTAGTCACGTGATCGCACCTTGCTGGACAGTGTGTCTTTGAGCTGTTCCTCCAAGCTGCTTTTCAGACCCTGGACACTCTGTAATGCCTGGCTCTTCTCCGCCAAGCTGCTCTCTAGCTGTTCACAACAGAACAGGACACGATCAGCCAAATTCAAAAACACCTACAACCCATTATTCAGTTATCATTCGGGATGTTCCATCTAGTTCGGAGGGTTCTTTACCTGCTCTTTTTCAGCCTTGACTCGCTCCAACTCCGTCTTCAGGCTGGAGAAAGACGCTGGAAGATGAGACGGAAGTCAGAATTAAACGCTGTATACTGTATAATCGGTATGTAGCACTAGACTCAATATTGTGATTAAATGTCCCATTAGCAAGACAAAGCATAATCTAGAGCGAGAACACTAGAACGTTAGTGCTGGTTAGATATCAGTGCATCACACAGGGACAAATACATTATACCACAGCGCTGCTGAATGGTGGGAAGATGCACATGGTGCTGGATGCAAGGCTTATGTTTTTTTATTAACGCGCTTGTTCTAATATGTTATCCTTTCTTACGCGAGGACTTTTATTTTTACAATAATCTAATAATAATAATAATAATAATAATAATAATAATAATAACAACAAACAAAAACATGTTTGTTATTATTAACAAAGAAAAAAAGTATAATTGTTGACATGGTGACGCTTGCTATTAGGAGACGTTTATTTAACATTTTTGGCAGGAGACTCCAGAGTCGGTGTTTTGTAAAAGATTTGAAAAAGATTTTGCGCTTTGTGGTTTCTCGGTCTGAAGTTGCACTTTTTGTTTAATTAACTTTAAGAGACAGGAGAGGTCGACTGACAGTGGATTTTACCGATACCGATAAATGGACCGATAGTTTTTAAAACTGATACTGAATGAAAACATAACACTCAAAGTAAAATACTGCTGAACTTTATTACAAAAATAAACAGTACTGACTGTACTATGAACATGTACTGTACTTTTTTAAATGAAATATATATATATATATATATATATATATTAACTATTAATAAATATTAAAGTAAATAAAAGATAGACATCCAAACTGAACCAAAAAGTAGCACTCCAAATAACAAAGAGACATCCAAAATTAATTAAAAAACACTTCAAATAACACGACAAAATTGGTCAGCGATAGTTTTTATTTCGCCTCTAGAGGCCGCTCTCGTACTGTATAACAACGGCGGACTCTTCTCGGCCGCTCGCGCAACGGACACAACCAGGAAAACCTATCGGTGTGGATTTTTGCAGATAACCGATAGTTCCGGCAAAATCGCTCAATCGGTCGACCTCAGAGAGAATTAAGAAAAAAAAAAAAAAAGAAAAGATAGTGAGTAAACAATTGTTTATCGCTACTATAACATAACGCAAGTCATAACATTGTTGTCCTTTTGTATGTAAAACTTGTTCGCGTTGGAAAATGGCCGTGTTATAAGAGGAATAAAACAGCAGGATGTGCCGATATTAAAAAAAAATAATCGACGGTCGTTGATTATTTTCCTAGAACAGCAGCACGCGCTCTTGTGTTTTCTTCCCTGCTTGTCAAACCGCTCGTACGAAAGGTTGTAACGTATTTAAACACGTCTTTGCTTCTGTTATTCCCAATCACAAGCCATAAGTTCAGCTCTATCCTTCTACAAGCCGTTAACGCACCATAACCTCGTCTGCTGATGTTTACGACATGGAAACAAACATGACTGACGTGATCAGACAAGACTACCACACACAAGGGCATGCTACACAAGGGTCTGCTATCAACACACAGCCACACGGCTACTTCTAGATGTCTGTGTAAGCCGTGCGGTCACTCCAAAACACAGTGTGCTCATGAGATGAGATTAATGTGATGTGTTACGTTATGTACTGTGAGCGATAAAATGGCATTAGTACGACCAGTGGAGACAGACAGCCTAGACACACATGTACCTACAGTCAGCCAGTGAATCATACCTTCCAGGATGTCTGAACACATGTCCCCAGTGGAGGGGGAGGGAGAAGGAGAGGGGGGTGGGGAGGGAAAACAAAGATTTGAATCAGAGCAGATGAGAGGAAGTGGGTCGTCCATTTTGTTTTGGCATTAAGCAAGAAAGTAATTTCTTAACAAGCTCTGATTTGACCGCAACCTCAATCAAATACCTAGTACTTGCTCCATGTTCTGAAGGACAAGAACAACAAAACAAAACAAAACAAAAAGAAAAAGGAACTACTGCCAAGCACACAAGTCATTTCACTCAAAAAGAACTGATATTCTACAACACTCCACACCACTAAGGGGAGCCGAATCGGTTTAATGTGAACATGGGAGCTATGAAAGAGAAATAAACATGGAATAGCAATAGAGTGCTGCAAAAATGAGTCATAAAAACCCGGAAACGCGTTAACATTTCAGCACTTCCGGTTCCATGGTCCCGAAGTCGAAGCCTGGAATACGGTCTGTGGTTAACACAAGCTCAAGATATTTTCACGTTATATTCTCTGACGTAAAATACGTCAGGAATACCCCACTTGCGGTTTTGTTAAGCTTTTACGCGTCTTGAAAACGGCGGTTGCTAACGTGGTTAAACGGGACTGCGGAGGTCGTCGGGGACATTGACCGTCAACACGTGTGGCAATGGTGTATCAGTGGTTAAAGGCTCTGGGTTACTGATCAGAAGGTCAGGAGTTCAAGCCCCAGCACTGCCAAGCTACCACTGCTGGGCCCTTGGGCAAGGCCCTTAACCCTTAATTGCTCAGTTGTATAAATGAGATAAATGTAAGTCGCTCTAGATAAGGGCGTCTGCCAAATACCGTAAATGTAAAAATGTAATCACACCGGACAGGAAAAACTCATCTACTACGGCCTCGTCGTGTTTATACTCGCGCGCTTGCAAACTATTCCGACTCAAACGTTCCAACTTGTAGATGCAATAATTTATAGTATTTTTCCCATTGTAGCTTATTTATTTATTTGAAATTGCGGAAACATTTGGCTCGGGATCGTGACGTTTGGAAACATGTAGAGGGTTCGCGTCTCGTAGGCGTTAGCCTTCCGCTCTTGGGTTTGTAGCAATCGTTCGATACGGAGGAGCTAGCTGGTGCGCAAACTGGAAAACGGTAAACAGATGGAACAGTCTAGAATTCGTTGACGCTTAAATTTCAAAAGAATTAAATAAAATTACTCCTAGTTGGTGGAACAGTCCTAATTTTCCCATCCAGAAAATGACAACCATCCTATGATCAGGAATCAACCCTCTTGGCACAACCATCTCCTTGAGAACTCCTTTGAAGCGTACGCAGCCTCAACCTCAACCTCTTTCTCTAAAAAATAAAAAAAATAAATAAAAACAGCTCAATGGATTTGGACACTTCTTTCATTCCTAACGTGCCACGTTCCAACCATTTGGATGGGTTTTTTTTTTTGTTTGTTTTCCCTGATTCAGTTTTTCTTATACTCCAACACACACGTCTTTTATACGGCCGTTGTACGGCTCAGAGGCTCACCAATCTCCTCTTTGCAGCCCTCGATCTCCAGCTGTAGTGTGTCCTCTAGGTTCTCTTTGAGGCACTGCTCCGCCTGGATCTGCTCCTTCAGGAACAAGATCTCGGCCTTCAGCTTCTCTTCCAGGTGCTCGGATGCCGTGCGCGCCGAGACGATGTCCTCGCGGTACTGCAGCACCAGAGACTGGAGCTCCTAAGGGGCGAATATGGGTTTGAAGATCCTTTACTATCCGAATCCATGGTTTAAGAGATCAAAAATTCGCTACAATTAACTACGACAGTAAAACGTTTACGTGGATATGTATACCAAATTATTATTATTATTTTTTTTTTTTTTTTTACATTTCCTCAACACTTCAATTCGATATTTTTGAAATTAGCATGGTTGTATTATACACGCATCGCAGACATCCGTTCGGAATACAGAAGGACATCGTCAGCTGTCCGAGTCTCTACTCGGACAGAAATTTATCCACAACTAGGACTGGACAGCTTCAAGATCCATAAAACATTTCAATTAGGAGTTGTGTTCTTAAATGAGGATCTCGGCAGTACCTGCGTGGTTGTGGGCATCTGGAAGTTCTCCTCATGCTGCAGCGTCAGGTGAAGTCTGTGTTTGCCCTGAAGACTCTCGTTGTCTCTCTGTAGCCTGCTCAGCTCCTCAGCCACCTCTTCCCGGGACTTCAGCAACACAGCCTGGAGAAACACACACACACACACACACACACACACACACACACACACACACAAAATCAGCTTATGTGGCATATTCAGGGTGCTTTAATACACACACGAAAACTGGCTGAAGCACCTTTTGTTTGGTTTTCTTGCTTGCCTCCAACTTGTGACCTGATTGGTCCAGAGAGCCTGATGTCTTGCAGTGTTTTGGGGTTTTGTGTTTTGGAAAAATTTAATTTTTTTCAACTTTGAACGCTCTGTCATGACCAAAAAAAAAGTGCCCGCATGCTATCCGCCTCCTATAGGATTACATGGCTGGCAATTGAGGAAAAAAAAAAAAACACACCCTATTTAGACACCCTAATAATTTAAGTGAATGTCCCACGTTGCTTTAAACATGCATGAACTTGAGCACTGTACCACTGTCACTCCGTCCTGGATATCCGTCTCCGAATGTTACCCTGAGCGATCTGAAGGAATTCACGACTTATTAAATGAAGCACAGAGAGCAGCGCTGTAGGCGTCGGTGCTCCACCCAGCCGCATCGCATGCCGATGCTCTGCGTCGTTTTCTCAACCAGTGACTGGTGAGAGCTCCCTTTTTTGACAAGCAATGACTGAGGAGTGTTTCTAGCTTCTGGCTAAAGCAAAACCAGTGCGGTATTTAAACCATGGGCTTCAGAAGAACATTCGAACCCGATTCAAATTCCAGCAAGCTGAACAAAACGACGGTTTTTTTTTAACCTTTAAAAGCGTAGACTGTTAACTAGGCGCAAAGATATTTTAATCGTGGTGTCGCCTGCATTCGAAAGGCTAACGTTTCATCTGCGTGTCTCTCTCTTTCTGAAGAGCGCAGGGGTTACACGATACGTTCACACACGTACTCATAACTCCAGAAGTGTTTACCTTAGACACGCACAAAAAAAATAAAAAGTAAAAAGGTGCGGCTGAAACGCGGTCGAATGGCGTGAACGCTCCCGAGTGCAATAAAACACGACGTTTGTTACAGAAAACACAATATAAAATCTCCAGGAAAGTACAGAAAAGTTTGAAGAGTCCCAGGAAAAGGAAATCACCTGCTTAGTACAACACCAACAGAGCAAGAGGCAAAAATGACTCTTTACCTAAAGCTGATGGTTTAACGAGCGTCCGCCATTCTGAATAATGGGTGGTTGGGGGGGTATGATCGTAACAAATTACAATCTAACTGGGACGATCGGAATCGATAACTCACACCAGGGATGTGTTAAAGGTTCACTGTGTAAGTTCTGGATCCTTTCGTGTCAGAAAATATTCTGTTTCCACTGGCCACCAGTTCAGTGGTTCACAGTAACCGAAGACTTGTACAGTAAGTGCGTGGGTATCGTGGGGGCGGGGCTAGCGGCATTGCCTGTTCCTGATTGGTTACACTTAACACCAAACGTCATACCGAAATGTCTACTATCAATAACATACTAATAGCCTGGAGATGTAATTATTCTACTGCTACTGATGTGTCCACTCCCGCTGATGATGATGATGATGATGATAATGAATGGATGGATGGCTGCAGTCACTTTTATTGTCCCCACTGTCAAATTTTTGGAAAATAAACTAAAACCTCCTGTTAGTTCCTATTTGGGTGGAATATCAGCGTATAGCCATTCAGTGATCTTGTGTGTGTTTGTGTGTGTGTGTTTGTGTGTGTGTGTGTGTGTGTGTGTGTGTGTGTGTGTGTGTGTAGTGACTGTACCATCTGTTCCTGGGTGTTCCTCTTGGCCTGGCTGAAGGCTTGCTGGAGCGTGCTCAGCGTCGTCTCCGACTCCTGGACTTTCTGCATCAGCGCCGAGACCTGTTGGACACGGGCGTCATCCGTCTGACTAAAACGGCACAGTGTCTATTCCAGTTCCACTCATGCGTGTATGATTTTTTACATTTTTTTTTTTTAAATCACTGCTAAACGACGACAAAGTGGAACGCTTTCGTCTCGTCGCTGCGAGGCCATGCTCGTCCGGACTCGAGGCGCATGGTGACGCTAAAAATGTTTCATACCTTAGTGTTGGTTTCTTCATGGCCCTGCTTCACAGCGTCTTCCAACTCCTGCTTCTCATTCATTGTCCTCTCCAGATGATCGTTGGCCTGCCGGAGCATGGCCTGCAGCTTCTTCACCTGAACAGGCCAAAGGTGAACAGAGTGAGGCTCATTATTTATGTGTACACAATACTAAATTGGCTATCTATCACATCCATGGAGCTTTTTAATTCTTGAACTTTCCACCAACAGAAAATACTAGAATCAAGTGGACATATTAGATAGAGATATAGATATAGAGTACTTGAGCTTTAGAATTATAACTTTTACTATCGAGGTTAATAACTATAAGAACTCAAAAGTAACTCATGTCCACCACTGTAACAAAATGGCTACTGGCTATGCTTCAAACACACTCGCACCTAGGCGCAATTTAGAGTAGCGCCAGAAATGGAACGGGAGGAAACTGGAGGAACTCAAGCGCATAAAAGAGAAGCACGAGTCTGACCTGATCTCGCGTCTCCGCCTCCTGCCCCTGCATGACTTGAAGCTGCTTCTCATAATTGGAGCACATGTCACAACGTCGGCCCAACTTCCTCCCCGCGTTCTTCAACTGCTCGCCAGATCAACACACACACACACACACACACACACACACACACACACACACATATTACAAGGTGTCTTATCATTTTTATATAATATTGTTTCATAATATTACCAAATGTAAATAAAGTACCATATATAATTAAAGGACATGTATCTGCTCCTTAATTTTGGGTATGAGGTACAGTGGATAGAGTGTGAAAGTCCCCTAATAGAGGAACACACAAAAATCGAAAGCACATGTGCACCACAGTTCAGATGACAATTTTTTTTTTTTTTTAAACCATTTAATAGGCCGCCTCGGTCTGCCTATTAAACCTTTATTTTCGTGGTTTTCGTGTGGTCCTCAGTTAGGTGTCTTCCACACAATCACATGGTTGAAATGGATTGAAATCAAAAAGTTGGTACAGAATTTTTGAGAAATACTTCACACCAAGAAAGAAAACAAGGAATGAACGAACAAACAAAGAAACAAACAAATAAATAAACACACAATTCACTCCCTATGTCTATATACTATATTTAATTTGTTATTAATTATAATGTATTACCTAATATTTTTAAATAAATATTACCGAACATGCTTCATGTTGTTAGCTCTCCAACGTTCATTCATGTTCAAAGCCCTAACAAAGGCCACCACTACATGAGCGTAACCTCTTAGCTTCCACTGCATTTCAATCGCACTTCAATCAAATACTATTAGCAAATCCTTTTTTTTTTTCCTTCTGTTATTTTGATCTTCCTACCTCCTGCTGAAGCAGGTTCCACTCCAAGTCGCTGACCAATCGGTAGCCGGCTGGAGGCAGGTACGTGGCATCGAGTCGCTGCGAGATGCTCGAGAGCAGCGATGCCGTCTCCTCCTGCTCGGGCGTCATGGCCTTGATGGCCTTCTCCTGGTCCTTGGTGAGGAGGAAAGGCAGGGAGCCGATAGAAGGTGCGACGGAGGGGCTGTACTCGGCCCCGACCAGCGGGCCGAACTCCGACTCGTCCAGGTTGCTGGCTGATTTGGCTTTGTGGTTGAGTCCTTGGGGTTGCAGGGCGTTTCCGGACGAGCCCAGGCTGTCTGTGGACTGGACGCGGCGGAGGCCGTCTCTACAGGGGTCGCAAGAGTCCGGCACGTCCTCGTCCAGCGAGTGTATAGAGCTGTGGATGCTGTGGTTCAGGTGGGACTGACGTGAAAGGCGCAGAAGACACAATTTAGGAGAACGGCTTCAATTCCGGACCGCGTGTTTGTATAGACGGCGTTAGCCGACAAAAAAATGAGGACGTTTAACAAAGCAGGGCCCAGTTCCATATGCAAGATTTACAACTCGTCATAATTCTTAATAAACCGCCGATGTTGGTTGAGAACCGGATTCGTTCGGCCAGACTGAGGGGAGCTGCATCAAGACTCAAAACTATGACCGGCGAGTCAACGATTGACTATTTAAAACGGTAAGAAAAGTGTTTGTTTTTTTTTCTTCTTCCTGCTCACAGTGTCGTAATACATGCGCGGTTTAGTTTAGTGTGGTTATACTAGATCGGAGTTCGGAAATCAAAACATCGTTCTGCATTTCAATATAAAATGCCTCTAAATGTGCAAATCTAATCTTGTTTACCTTAAAACAAGCCTCATCCTAAGCGAGTTCGAGCTTACGAACTTGTCGTCTTGGTAACGAGCCCGGCAAAAGCGTCTAATATCGGACTGGTAAAATAGTCAACGCTCGCTACGAAGTACGGCCCTTGACTTTGTCGTACTATGCTTTTAATACTGTGGTTTTGGTACCTCCTCTATGGAAATACCGAGGAAAGAGTCCTCTGCGGCATCCGTGTGGTCTGCGCCATCGTCCTCGCCGGCTTCATGGGCCTGACTAAGCCGCTCCTTCTCGTCTTCCTCCTGAAAGAAGGAAGAAAAAAAAAAAAACCATACATCAGCGTGAGAATTCGATTTGCATCCGAAGCGAAAATAAATGGAGGACACTATTATAATGCATCATAAACAGGTCTAATGTTTGACAAAACGGAACTTCTTGTACCTGGTCCCTCCTTTTCATCTCCTCCACCTGGCGCAGCTGTTCAGAGCTCAGCACGCTCTCTATGCGTTGCATGTCTCGCATCAGCAGTCGCTGCGACTCCAGGAACTGATCATTGGCGCGCTGCCAAGTGTGCTTCAACTGGTTGTGTTGCTGCCGCTCGAGCTCTAACATGTGACACACTGCATGGAGACACACACACACACACACACACACACACACACACACTTATTTTATATTTTATACCTGATGTCCATCTAGCGATATTTTAAATCTAGCGATATTTACGTCTATGACGTAAAGTACACGTTTTTGACAGTTTTTCTGGTCATTTGTGAACATTAGGACATGAAGTTTCGATTGTTGTTAAGACCCCAAGCCATTTGGCACTATTTAAAGAAATGCAAATGATTCTAAGCACAAGTTTATTATTAGAACTGGTGCAGCTGCTTGACTTTGACTAAAGCAAACACACACAGTGAGACCTTGAAGCAGCACTGCATACTGAACACGCACCTTCGTGGAGCTCTTTCCGAAGTTTCTCTGCGTCCTCCTGGAGGACAGATTTCTGGGTATTGAGGACAGCGACGTACATCTCCAAATCGGTCCGGCACGACTTCTCGGCCTCGAGAACGTGGTTGAGCTCCTTCACCTGTGCAACAATAACGCAGAAATATTCCAAGTGTCACACTTTTACAAGCTGTACCTCTTTACATACAGTTTCTCAGAAATTTAATGGAAAGGTCAAATCAGGCATTTCTAATAAACAGAAGCAGTCTGAGACTCGCTTCCTCATAGCCGACCTTAGCTGCCTCGAGTTCCTTGACCCGCTCCTCTGCGCTCGTCAGCTTGGCCTTGAGAGCAGTGATTTCATGCTCCATCGGCATCACTACAGAGCGAAGCTTCTCAGCATCCTCTTGGGCCTGAGGGGAAAACCGGTTTCCGCTCAGTCACTTTTTGTTCTTCCGTTGTTCCGAGAAAACATGACTACTGTGCACCAAAATTACACCAGATTCTTAAAGCGTTCTCGAGCAAAATTGGCCTCACGGATTCAGGAAATATTAGTGATTTTCACTGACCTTCTTCATCTCGTTCTCCAGGTTCTCCTCTTCCTGGCCCTCAGACAGGCGGCGGCGCAGTTCGGCCAGCTCTCTCTCGACCCCTTCGCGATACTGCGCCCACTGCGCTCGCTCCTGCTCCAGACGTTGGTGGAACTGCACCTCGTACTCCCGCAACGTGTCTGAACATGGGTCAGATACAGCATAGATATCGTTCAGGACGGTATTTAAATCAGGAACTGCTGTGATGTAGCAGGGGGATTTTTAGTAGCCTAAGTTCCAGACCATGTTTATTGTGTTATAACTTCTGCATTAGTCCAAGCGTAACATGGTCGGTATAACTGTAGACGTGCACCTGCTCCAAGCGTTATACATGAAAAAGAACTCACACGCTTGAATTTTTTTTTTTTTTTTTTAAAAACAAAAAAACAACAACACGGAGTTGTCACGGCAACGAAAACAGTAACGCTGAAGTGACGACTACAGAGGCACCAACATTGCCTAGCAAATCCTAGCAGTCTGGTCCATGTCCATCTTACACTGCACTTATGTATGGAAGTGTATAACATTTGTATGTATTTTAAAATAAATAAATAAATAACAACACAATACCTTGTCTGCCCAAGGAACACAAAATAGCTCAATACATAATAAATAAAGCTAATTATGAAGTAGGCCTGTGACATACTCAAAGAAAATATGAAATGGCGACTTGGAGGACATTTTAACCTAAATGAACCTTTCCAGCAATCAGAGTATATCAGTGAATAGTCTGGGGTCTATTTCAGCTGGTTCCTGTATCACTGTAACGACAGCTGAGTAATCGTAAACACGACTAAACTGTAGGAGTTGCCACCTCCGTAACTGAGATGTGTTAGAAGCACTTTCCCTCGAAAACCTTTAAAGCTATAGTTTCTCAAGCTGAAATAGTCACCAAATTCCAAAAGACAGCTTAGGAAATAACACAATACCTTAGGAAAAACCACAGTAAAAAAAAAAAAAAAAAAAAAAAAACATTTCAGGGTTCTGATGAGATTTTCCGTCTCCTTAGCTCCACCTGGGCTAAACTAGAACCGCTCATGGACTTCAGCGCACGCCTACCTTTCATGATGGCCTGTAAGGACGCCACTTCCTCCTGCCACTGCTGCTTGACCTGGTCGATGGCCTCCTGCTTGGTGCTCTCCGAGACGGTTGCCACGGCTTTGATGTTCTCCATCTCGGCTGTAGCCTTGGCCAGCTGGGTCTGCAGGTGGCTCAGCTCTGCCTGGGCACTCTCCAGAGATGCCGCCTGACGCTTCAGCTCCACTGAGAGGTACACCGAGGAAGCAAAAAAAACCAAAACAACCCAGAGCGTTGAGTTTTCATCATCTTCCAGAACCGTGCGAGAATAATAGCTGTCCGTTAAACAAAAAACAGTGCGCATGGAGTTTGAGAGTTTTAACAGGAGGTTCATCTAACAGGAATTTATGGGCTATAATTTTATCATTTGAGGCTTTTGTATTTGACTGGCAGCTCATTTCAAGCAGGTCTCCCACCAGTTTCTACACCAGATACCAGCTAATCAGCACAAACGTGGCAGAGCAGTTCAGAAACACATTTCTTTCCGAACTACCTCGCTTGACCATATCCACTCTGAAGGCTTGTGTGGATGTAAGCGTAAATGTTTTAGGTGCTTGTTTAAGGTGCAGTGGTGAAAAGTGACAGTTACACCACTATTAGGGTTTCCATCCATTTGGTTTTTATGCAAGTCTACACACATACACACAAGAAAAAATATCGCAAAGGTTTTCACACTTTGCTCTGGCAGTTCATTAGAATTTTTGGATTTGAAACATTTGAAAGATAGGTATCCCGGCCTGCAGGAAATAACCCTTCCGGCGTCGACAGCGTATTGATTTGCATATCCGAGTTTAACCATGACACTTAAGCTAAAATGTGTCATTAAAAAAAGGAGAAGCACACTGTTTGTGTCATGGCGTTATGAACAGGTAATGGAGAGAGATAGAGTGTCAGGTATCTTATCGGTCAAGACTATGAGATTAGGATTGGAAGGTTGTGAGTTTGAAGCCCAGGAGCACCAGAGAACCAGCATTCAGCTAAATAACAAAACATTTAAGACTGCAAGATTGTATCTCGCCATCAACCGGGTCAAATTCTCTCTTTTAAGTAGCCACAAACCTTTGGCACGTTACAGTATTCAATGGAACCATCAACTGAATTTAGATGGCAGGCAGCCCACGCCTTTTAACGAGAGTAAATATTAAACTGGGCTTTCAGGAAAATGTCACTGCACTCAAACATAAAGTGTGGATCTGTCCGAGTGCTATGTTTAAAGTCAAACATCATCTCTAATGTGCACTGGACCATTAGGACATCCATCCACTTCATTTTTGCAAAAATGTGGCCGAGGTTGAAAAGTCAGTCTAGCGAGAATGATGAGGTAGAAAAAGAGCGATGGATTTTTTTTTTTTTTTAAGGTAAACCCTAACACGGGTTGCACTTATGTTCTACTTCAATATGAATTTTTAATTGGTACCGTTTGTGTTCGCAGCTGTTACACGGATGGATTGAGTTTTCCATTAAATGGACCATTGCTCTACTGCCTGGTGTCTCTTAGCTCCTAGTAATCCAGTTATGAACAGGTAATGGAGAGAGATAGAGTGTCTGGTATCTTATTGGTTAAGACTATGAGATTAGGATTGGAAGGTTGTGAGTTTGAAGCCCAGGAGCACCAGAGAACCAGCATTCAGCTTAAGAGCAAGACGTTTAAGACTGCAAGGTTGTATCTTACCATCGACTGGATCACATTCTCTCTTAAGTAGCCACAAACTTTTGGCATGTAACAGTATTTGATGCTCACCTTCTTTAGACAAATAGAGCTCCTTGAACTTGGCACGCTTCTGGTTGAACTCCATCTCCAGCTGCTGTTTCAGCTTGAGGAACTCGGCCCGCTCCTGCTCCAGATCCTCGATACGCTGCTGGAGAAGCCCTGCCACAGCAATAGAACACTGTTCACCATTGGGGTCAATCAGCACAATAACAGTGTGCTAACTCAAATTCTCCACATTATGTTTATTGTGAGCAAGACAGATCGTTTCCAGGTACAGCCTTCAATGAAAATCCCATCACACATGTGACTGTGGGGTGGTTTGGCCCAAGAATCGGGTACATTTGTTGACGTTCACTTGAAAATGGTGGTCTGGGGCTTGCTCCAATTGAACCTTGCTGCTATCTTAAGTCAGTACTGTGAGCAGAGCAATGTGACTGGTAGAACTTGTCATTTTACTACCAAAAGTAAAATATACTATCTGGCCAAAAGTTTGTGAACACCTTACCATTACACCGATATGTGCTTTCTGAACATCCTATTCCGGGTTTATTTCCCTCTTTGTTGTTATAATAACTTCCATTCTTCTGGGGAAGGCTGTATGGATTTGTGCTCATTCAGCCACAAGAGCATTAGTGAGGTCGGGCACTGATGTCGGGCGAGGAGGCTTGGCGTTCCAGTTCATCCCAAAGGTGTTCAGTAGGGTTGAGGGGTGTTCAGGGGTCTGTTCAGGCCACTCGAGTTCTTTCACTCTAACCTTGGCAAATTATGTCTTCATAGACCTCACACTGTGCACAGGGACACTTTAACAGGTCTGGGAAATTGTAATGCTACAGCATACAAAGACATCCTGTACAATTTATGGCAAAAGTCTGGGGAAGTCCCACATATAGTTGTGATGGTCAGGTGTCCACAAACCTTTAACCATATAGTGTAACTGAGCAACAGTTCAGAAGGAATTCTTTAACATGATTATGAGCCCCTCTCTCAAATGAACCCAGAACTGGTCCTGAGTATGGAATCAAGTATTTGGGCCAAGTGTGAAAATGTACGTTTACGGAGAAATATTCAGGATCATCACGTGTGACCAAAAGCCCCAAAATACATTGCAGGAAAAGATGTAGGCATCTGAAGGGGTCCATCACATGTATATCCTCAGCTGGGTAATGTTTTTCGGTAGGGTTTTTTTTTTTTTTTTAATATGAAAAAATAAATAAATAAATAAATAAATAAATCATAGAACCACCTCTACTTGATGCACATCATACTGTACCACAGGCAACTGTTACATCATTCGGTGCTCCATTTTGGATCGAGCAAGCTGCTTTTTTTGGACACTGTTGTGCTTCCAAGATAAAAATAGCCCCATTTTGTAAGGCGGCATGAGATTATAAAAGAAATATCAGATCCCCAGGTATGTGTATGTATATATGTTAAAGTTTCACAGATCACAGCTTGCTTAAGAGCTTCACTTCTGTCAGTGTTCGATTCGATCACATTGACACGCCATGTGAACAATGTACCATCAATAATGGTCTACTAATGTCGTACATAGCCTGTATTATCATTAATACGGCTAATTTAGCTAATGGACGCTTATTAGTACCATTTAGCAACATGTGAACTCTTTGCTCAAATCACATTTGTTGCTTCCAATGTTCTTCAGCAATGTTTCCCCAAGTGATAATGTTAAAAACGTACATGCCTACATCAAACCGAGTGGTGTACCCATTACGGTTAACAGCTCTGCAACGTACTTCAGATAAGTTTTTTAAAGAAATAGCATTAAAATCACTGTCCGAAAGCAGTTTTGCCAGTCTATTCAAGACTACTTAACAACTTGTCACACAGGAAACCACATTAGTTTACAGAATACCCAAGGGTGGTCAGCTGCTTCCATTTCTTTAAGTCCCCAAATCGACTCTGCATGTTGACGCATTTCCTTCTGAAACAAGGTGTCAGAGTGACAGCCTGTTTGGGCAGGGCTCTACAGTGCGAGCATTTCAGTCTCGTTTGCGACCGAAAATGACTGTGTGCGACTGTGACAAGACGTTTAGGCGCACCGGTGCGAGTGACCCGATCGAAGCTCGTGAATAGTTGTATAAATACAAATACCCGAATGCATCTACACCTACGTTACAACACAACGTATGATATTACGTAACAACAGTTACGGTTCACACTGCGATTGGCTGCTTTCCAAGCCTTCGGTCAACCGTGCACGCGAGATAAAGTTGTGTGCGACGATGGTAGCGTTTTAAGGCCTGTTCACACCGGGACGTTTTTCGCAGCGTGTTAAACGGTATGTTTTTTTCGCCGCGTGTTTTTGTGTTCACACCCAGGCGTTAAAGCTTCTTCTTCGTCTTCTTTTTCTTCTTCTTCGTCGGTGGCAAGACAGTCTTGTACCTGAGCAGCATCGAGTCGTACTTTTCCGGACACGTCAACAAAAGTGCGAATCTCATTGGTTGGCCAGTTGGTCAAAAACAAACCCATCGACGTTAAAACACAAAATTGATGCTTTGACGCCAAGCGTTTTACACCTGGGTATGAACACTCCAATTGACAGCCAAAAAAATAATAATGATAATAATAATCCCAGTGTGAACGGGCCTTTAATCGGCTTGAATGAAATGAAAAGCACCAAGTCTTACTTTCACAGTTCTGCCTCGAATGTATGGAAAAAGACCAAGTTGCTGCTGTTGTTCAGTACAGCGAGCACTGAGCTAGTTTGCATGTACAGTAGTTCATGGTGCAGCACTTGTTGCTTATGTTTAATGCTCACTGCTCTGCACTCTCAGCCATATATCTATAAATAAATACATACATAC